>LTAE01000217.1:76766-101577 GCA_001647135.1 Pontederia paniculata | reverse complement strand
ATATATATATATATATATATATATATAATCCAAATTAAGTATCTATTTACGCTTATTATGGAAAAACATATACTGAATGACATAGAAAGTGAAAATGAAAAAAAAAAACGAAATGGATTTACCATACTTTTGATGTGTGTTTTAGGTTTCATTTTCATTTGTAATTACGTTTGTTAATCAAGAATTAATGAAGAAATCACCATGTTTTTTGAAGGATGTAAATAAGAATCTAAAAAAGATGGAAAAAATATCTGACTAAGAAAAATGATGCAAAAATATCGATACTTCGATTATAAATTAGGGCGACGTTTAAGAATGAATATTTGAACACTTGAGAAATAAAAATTGCTGGCCTGATCCAAACAAAAAATGAAATAAAATAAAATGACACATCTATTTTTAAAATATATACTTTTTACTTTTACTTTTTCTCTCGCACTTTTAATTATTATTGACTTGCATTATTATAGTTAGACAATTTTGGTATAGTCGAATGTTAAATATGTACTTTGTTTGTTTTGATAAAACAAATTCTTAAAGAAATGATCTTTTAGAAATAAACGGAAGTGTTTTTTTCATGTGCTTGATATATGGGTTGAAGATATGAAAAGATATTTTGAAAATATAAAATGGTAATAGGAGAAAATGAATTTAAAAGTAATTTGTTTTTTTTTTCAATTCTTATTTTGTCGTTTGAATTCAAATGTTAAGTAGAAATTTGGTCCATAATTATAAAAAAAAAATCAATATCCGATGGCCGATGGTAAGGGTGGACACGAGCCGAGCTAGGCTCACACTTAAATAGGCCAGACCTGTTTAAAAAGTTTAATAAACGAGCTAGCTCAAAGGCCTATAATAAATTTAAAAATTAAGTTTGGTCTGACTTGTTTATTAAATTCAAGAAGCCTGACCTAGCTTAATAGCTTATTAAGCCATATTTATTAATTAATAAATATATATTAAATTATATTTTAACTTATATTTATAATATTAAAAAGAAAATATTGTGCACTTTATCATTTACATATCTAACACACTAAAATTAATAATAATTTCAAATAAAAGTGACTTATTATATCTCTTTCGATATTACATTCGATAGTTTTTAATCAAAATTATTAATAAACTTGGCTTATTTAATTGAATGAAAATATAATTTCTTAATATTTTAATTAGCCAAAGGCATTTTTTTTGAAAAAAATAAACTTTAGAATTTAATTTAAGTAGTTTTTTGGAAAAAAAATATTTATTCACAAACTTTTATAAATTTTTATTTAAGTTTAACATTTTAATCTTTTGAAAAAAATTATCTTTTCTTTTCATTTAATGAAAAAAAAACAGTTTTTAATTATAGAATTTCATTCAAACATTTATAGAGTTTATTCACAAACTTTAATACTTTTTTATTTAAGTTTAATATTTTAGTATTTTCAAACTCAATAAAATAAAATAGTTATTAGTTATAAAATTTTATTCAAACACTTATCTAGTTAAAACATCTAATAATTTTTTTTAATTTTCATCAGTACACTTTTTTATTAAATTTTATTGATTTAATTGATTAGTTTTTGAGAATCATAAGAAACTTATATTCTTGCATTCAAACGATATCATATATCAGCTCACATTTCAGGAGAGGAGAAGGCGAGGCTCAAGTTGAAGAATTGACCTCTGTTCGTTTATTTTGATAATAAATATTTTATTCTAAAAATGATTTCTTTACTTTTTGCTAGTTGAAGAAAATTTTGATAAACTAAAACTTAAGTTTTAAGAAAAAATAAAGTAGTCATAAATGTTTTTCATTTACGTTTTCAAGATTACGTTTAGTTATTTACTGAATATATGAAAATAAATATTTTCTAGGAATTTATTTTCTAAAAGTTTGTTTTCTTATGAATTTATTTTTATAAAAAACAAACAGAGCCTAACTTAAAAAGAAAAGTGATCTAAGCTGCGACGAAACTAATTAATTCACATGCACATTGTACTGTAAATTATGAATTTAAGATTATACATTTGAGCCATAAGTTCGAATATTGAATAAAAGGATGATCTTTATCTTCTATTTTAATATGGGATAAAAAATGATGAATTTATGATTATAATCAATACTGAATTTGAATTAAGAGGTTAAAGAGTGTGAAACACTTTTTTTTGGGATATGATTAATAATCATATTTGTCGGATTCATCAATAATTTTAACAATTTTACTGCTACCGTTCTACCATTTCAAAGTTTCATTCAAATATATTTGGGGTAATAAGAAGGTATAAGTTTATATATTGGAATTTTTCATGTACTTCAATTATTAATTAAACTGTGTTGGAAAATATTTTGGCCTCAAATTATATTACTTTATATCAAAAGAGCTTTTGCTGGTATTATATTTTACGTACTAAGCATTAAACATCATAGTGTTATAGGTTATATTAAATTGTTGAAAGTTCAATTCATTTATTTTTCACTTGATATATTGTAACAACTATACATGTATATTTTGTTTACAAGACAACCTTATATATATAATATAAGATTTAATGACCTATAACACTTATTTGTATGGGTGTATCGTGCGCCCACTCTTCATAGGTTATTAGATGAGTTGACAACGATTAGATATTAACAGCTCTATAGATGTGATAATTTTACCTCATAAATCTAAAAAATAAAATTTAACCGTTGCCAACTCATCTAATTGCTCATGAACAATGGGCACATGGTACACTCATACATATAAGGTGTACCAACATTAAACCTTTATATATATTTTAATAACTATTTTTTTGACTTATTGTCACAAAATTATTTAATTGTAAATAATAATAATAATAATAATAATAATAATAATAATAATGAAGAAGGGAGGGGGAGATGATTTTATTGTGATCCAAAATCAAAACAAAATTTTGTTTTGGGTGGGTAAAAGCGTCAAACGCTTTCTACTCCTCTCTCCCGGTGGCCCAAGAAACCCCTTCATCCCCTCCAGCGCACCCCATCCCCATCGCCGTCGTCGTCGCCGTCGCCGTCGTCGTCGTGCCGGAGCAGGCGTAAGCCTAGTTCGTCTGCTCGAAATCCCAACGACGGGCAAAGGGCGCCGGAACCCCTCGGCGGCACTGTTACTCGATCTCGTATTTCTCGCCCTAATTCTTCCGGTACGTCGCCGTCCCCCCATACCGCTCCTGCATCTTCTGATGTTAGCGGTAGTCCGTTTTATCTTCACATTGTTGGTAAATTTTGGTGCGTGGTTTGATTTCGCTCCGTTGATGATAAAGTTGGGATCTTTGTAGTGGATGTTCAGAATAATGTAAAATGGAGTTCCTTGCTTGACATTTGTTGTGCATGGGGCATTTCTCACCTAGAAATTGCATGCTCTTTATTCCATGACTCCATATTTTTGAACTGTTTTGTTATGCTTATAGTTTGATGTCTCATTTCTCTGCACCATCTTGCTACATATCTTGCCAATTTGTCACAAGCCGTTCCTTTTACTGAAAGTATTAATATTTATCTTGCAGTTCCTTCCTTTCTTTTGAACCTAATTGGCTCAGTAACTTTTTGGACAGGAAACACTGAAAATTATATGAGAGTTTAATACAAAGTGCAAAGATGAGTGAGGCTTTCAACAACCAAATATTGATTGAGAAGCTATCAAAGCTCAACAATTCACAACAAAGCATCGAGAGTATCCTTTATCTGACGTGTTATTGTGGGCTTCATCTCTTCGTATTGATAATGAACCAAGATTTATACATAATAAGTAATCAACCTTTTTGTCAAAAAAAAAAAGTAATCAACCTATCAATTAAACATCTGCATGCAACTTTACACCAAGAAAGTTCACCAGAAGAATTCCTGTGTTAGTGATCAACCGTTCATTCTAGATGATTATTTGAGATAAGTTAAATATGTAGTTTTATACTCTGAAAGCATATAATATGGAGTTTCTTTGTTACCAATTTACATAAGATTTTGAATTAGACTGACTAACTCTTATATTTGTTCACATTTATGTGTCTCTCATTTCCGATTGCAAATCTGAATTGATTTTCTTCTCCAAAAATAAAATCTGAAATTGATTTTCAAAAGTTCTAAATTCCACACGCTTTGGTCACTGCTAGTCAGCAACTGAAATATTACTGTGCTATGTCATGCCAGCTGACACCCTGTTCTGCTGGTTATCACTCAGAACTGAAAGTAATAAGTTTTTTGAATCCAAGCCTGTTGAAGCATGGCAGTGTATTAAGTTGTTTTTTGATCTTTTGGCACAGCATTGGTAGACGGGTGACTTTATATCTTTACTTACTTTGGCTAACAACTTCTGTATATTTTTTGTTAATTTTGTTCTTAGTACATAGTAAACTATAACTGATACTTATGTGTCTAAGAGCTGTCTTTTTGTTTTTTTTTATTCTTAGGTTTAGTTTATTCTAACGACAATACAAAGTTTAATTTATTTCCTAGAAGTCATATTTTTATTATTTTGTCCGATTGCTTTTCCAATTTTCTCTTTGGAAACATTTTCCTTTAATGTAATCAAATATTGTAGTCAGTTCTTCTTGCCTCTGTTTATTTCCTAACTTGGGACCAGATTTATCAAATTGGTGCATTTTCCACCGGAAGAAAGCAAAACAGGTAGTCGAGACATGGGATCGGGTATTCAGCGGCACTTCAAAAGAGCAGAAAGTGTCTTTTCTTTATTTAGCTAATGACATCCTACAGAATAGTAGGCGCAAGGGAAGTGAATTTGTAAATGAGTTTTGGAAAGTGCTTCCTGGATGCTTAAAGAATGTATATCAGAACGGCGAAGAGAATGGAAAGAAAGTGGTTAATAGATTGGTGAGTATTACCTTTCATTTCTTATAATATACCTCTTATATGTAGATCTACTGTCATCTTTGTAGTTGATGAGTTCAGTTTTAAGTTGATTGACGTCAATTAAATCAGGTTTTCACTTATGGAAATGTTTTATAACGAATATTATTTCACCAGTTACTTTTGCTGTAATAGGACGTCTCCAATGCAGGATGAATTTAGATGCTTCTGATTTTTGAGCCTTCAATCTTCTAAATTCCAATGTCTCACATACCTTGAGAAAGGAGTGGCCATCCACCAGCAATTTACACTTATATAATACTTTAGGAAGTGAGCACTAGTACACAGGTCTGTTTGGTTCAACACTTATGAAGGGGAAGGGAAGGGAATGGAGGGGAAGGGAAACTAGGGGAAGGAAATGGAAGAGAATGGAGGTGAAACAATTAACCTTGTTTGGATGATATAACTAAAGGGAAGGGAAGGGAATTATAATTTTTCTTGGACGAATATATCCTAATGTATGTGTTTATAAATTTTAGCGGACTCAAAAGATGAGATTAATGCAAAATTGAAAATATGGAGAAACACGTTGGAGTCAAAGGGTTTCCGTTTAAGTAGGAATAAGACAGAGTATATGCATTGCAATTTCACGAATAGACAATTTAGAGGCGATTCGGAAGTTAGGTTAGGAGATGATATAATTTCTCAAGTGACAAAGTTTAAATATTTGGGATCAATTATAAGACAAGATGGGGAGATTGATGATGATGTTAACCATAGAATTCAAGCTGGTTGGTGTAAGTGGAGGAAGGCTACTGGAGTCCTTTGTGATAGGAAAGTACCCCATAAGGTTAAAGGGAAATTCTACCGCACTGCTATAAGACCAGCAGTGTTATATGGTAGTGAATGTTGGGCTATGAAGGGACAACATGAACATAAAGTGGGGGTAGCTGAAATGAGGATGTTGAGATGGATGTGTGGTCATACTAGAAAGGATAAGATTAGGAATGACCATATACGTAAACGAGTCGGAGTGGCACCTATTAGCGAGAAGCTGGTAGAAAATCGTTTGAGGTGGTTTGGTCATGTCCAGAGAAGGCCATTAGATGCGCCAGTAAGGAGGGTAGAGCAAACAATCTGGAGTCCGATTAAAAGAGGGAGAGGGAGACCAAAGCGAACACTTGACGAGCTAATAGAACGAGATCTATTAACGAATAATATACCAAAAAATTTGGTTACTGATAGAGCGCAATGGCGTCGTATGATCCATGTAGCCGACTCCACCTAGTGGGATAAGGCTTTGTTGTTGTTGTTGTTGTTGTTGTATGTGTTTATAAATTTGAATTACATATGGATAAAATTGGAAGTGTAGTTTAAATATTTCTTTCCCCTCCTTTCCACCCCAATTTGGGGTTGAATGAAAAATGAAGATTTGGAGGGGAATGGAGGTAAATGGATGAGACATTCCCCTTCATTCCCCTCGGTTAAAAATACAACCAAACGAAGTTAATCGATTAACCTCCTTTCCCTTCCCCTCCTTTACCCTCCTTTTACCTCTAACCAAACGAAGTTAATAGTGACTTTAGCCAGATAGATAGAAGTACCATGCAGGAGGAAAAAATTCTCAGTAATTTTAAACATGCAGTGGTAGATGAGGATGGAAACTCCTGATAACGGCCTGTGCCCAGCTTGAATCTGCAACTCTGCGCATATGCTGGCACATTTGCTTTCTCTCTCACTTTTTTTTACACCACATATGATTTTTTAGAAGCTCAAACACGTGATCTTATTTTTTGGGCTTTGGTCTTTGATCTATTCATGGGCATCTCAAGCTATCAATTCTCAACTAAAGTTAATGTTTCGGAGAGAAAAGAAAATGCTCATCTCCCAGTGCAATAATGTTCAAAAACTGTGGCAGGAAACAAGTGTGCATATATGAGAGACTTTAGGCAACCTTCCTCATAGATGACAGTTTGACTGGTGAATATTCTTTCCCTTAGAAAATCCAGTGATGAAGGGCCAATTATTCTGCGGGATTTTATTTATCAGATTCCATAACCATTTGAACATCTACAAATTTTCACTTCTAAATTCTCGAGATTCTTTTTTTGAGACAAAGAAGGATGACTACTACAATTTGTAGCCGTCCTTCTTTGTCTCAAAAAAAAAAAATTCTCGAGATTCTCGAATATCTGTTGAACCATACCTCCAGATGATTACATGTCCCAAATTATCAGCTCAAAATTTTTTTATGTGAAGACATGTTTTGAAGTATTGAGATCTTATTGAAAACTGCAGATATTTATGATGTGGAAAAAGTAAGGTTTCTTCCTCTGACTCATTTGTTAATTTCAGGTTGAGATTTGGGATGAAAGGAAAGTATTTGGCTCTCGTGGACGAGGTCTTAAAGATGAAATTATTGGAAATGCACCTACTGTTTTGTTAGACAATGGAAAAAATTCAAATCCTATCAAAACGGTGCGCAAAGATGCACATTCAGTGAGAATAGTAAGTTACTATGTTTTCCTCTCTGCTTCCTCTGATTTATTTCATACAGTTTAGATGTATATTCCTCATGGATGTGTTATTAACACTAGAAACTGGCTGTGGGAGAAATGCCTGAAAAGATTGTAACTGCCTATCAATCTGTACTGGATGAACATGCTAATGAAGATACTGCCTTACACAAGTCAAGGTTTGTTGTTCAAGTTCTGGAAAAGATGCAGAAGGATGTAAATGATGCTTGTGCTCAAGGTAGCTCCTATGCTTACAGAATAACTTCATTGCCATGATATAAGAAAATCCGTATTCATCTTATGACATTGTTGTATATGAATTGTGCATTTTAACATTAAAACACGAGCATCTCAGAATTGTTTATTTGGGAGTTGTCCTATTCTTCTTTTCAACATGTGCAACTGGTGCATTATTTATCTCTATAAATGTAATATGTCCTCTCTAAACAATGTCCTTTAATAATGCAACTTATCTTTTAAACAAAGAAAAAAAATGGTGCAGTTGGGGGAAAAGAACACTTGTTACTAGTTGATCAGTTGTATCCTCTCAAGAAAAAGTTGATCAATTGCATGTCTTGATAAAACAATCATACTGAAACGACATGTTAGTTGTTATCCGTCGTATCCATTACTTATTAATTTTAGTTGATGAAAAAAAATTGTAAGTGAATTCTTGCAAATGTTTTCTTTTCATGTGCTTGGTATATAACTTTTTAAGTATTAAAGAAAATGATTAAAAGAAGAGGCATTGTGAGAGGAAAATATTTCCCATCTGAAAAAAGTGAAGTTCATTTTTCCAAGTTTGCCTAGAACAAAATGAAGCTCTCCTACGATAGCATTGCAGCCCTCTCCGAGGACATCACCTCGGCTGTCCCACCACTCCCACCGGTTGCCCTTGGTGGAGGATGCCACCATATCTCTCCCTCACCTTCCCTCTCTAGAGACGGCGAGGCCCCCTTTCCTTTCCCTCTTTCTTCCCTCTCGTTCCTCTTGGATGTACTTCTTTGTTCGCCATCTTCTACTTGCATCCTGATTTCTCTGACCCTCTACAACCAAAGACATTATTCTTCTATCTAAGGGTGTTCAAGGGTTGGGTTTGACCCGACTCGAATCTAAACCATCTCGATCAATTTTGGTCGGGTCGAGTTGATGACAATGAGATTCTTGGATCAGATCCAATTTGATCCAATGGTGTTCAGGTTGGATCGTATCGGGTCTTTGGGTTACCGGATTTTTTTTGTAATATTTTAATTACTTCTATTCTTTTTAAAATAAGAATAAAGTGTTTTTAAAAAACATTTACAATGTTATTCAAAGATATAAAGTATTTTTAAATATGTTTTAATGTTAAAGCAATTTTATACTTTAAACTAAATCAATTTGGTTCAACAACAACAACAAAGTCTTATCCCACTAGGTGGAGTCGGCTACATGGATCATACGATGCCAATTTGGTTCAATCTAAATAAAATGGCGGGTCATCGTGTTGGGTTGAGTTTGGAAAACTACAACATGTACTCGTGTCAGGTTGAGTTTGGAAAACTACTATTTGTACTCAACCCGTCAATGGTTGTGTTGTGTTCGGGTCGAACCCGACCAAGAACCCGAAGGTCCAATTGAGATTTGTTCGATTCAGGTCATTAGGTTGACCCGACCTAGTTAATGCCCCTTTTCATTACCCTGCTCCCAACTATGAAATTGATGGTGCACCCTCTCAAGGATGACTGACAGATCACACTAGTGCGATTAGAGCCCACAACAATGAACAAACCCGCGCCCTCCTGCTGCCACTCGACACATCATATTCTTCGACATCCCTATCCATCTTTATATTGAGACCATCACGACCTTGATAGAATCATTCGCGAGTTTAGGAGTATTCACGGGTTGGGTTTTGCCCGGCGCGAACCCAACCCTAAAATTTTCTGTTGGATCTAGTTGATGACAATAAAATCCTTGGCTCTAAAGGTTAGATCGGACCGATTAGTCTGATTACTTGGCGACATATAATATTAACTATAGCCGTAGTGAAAGATGTTACATTTACTTAATTAATTTTTTCTTTTTTGTTTTTTAGCGATATATAATATTAAATTATTAACTATAGCCGGAGCGAAAGATGTTACATAGAAAATATTGTAATTATGACAACTGGTTTGGTGAGGGAGGCTTTGTTGTTGTTGTTGGTTTGGTGAGGGATTGGTCTAAGATATAAGTTGATGTTTTGTACCTTGGAAACATTTATAAACAACTCATATAATAAAATGGATGGCTACTCAAGGTACCTATCCTTTGCTTCTCAAAAAAAAAATATTAACTATATCCTTTACAAGCAAGAATCAAGTTGTTTCTGGATATTTAATTTTTTTAATAAAATACATAGTATTTTGTTGTAATACATTTTAATCTTAATGCAATTTTAAAATTGTAACTAAACCTAATTGACTAAATGCAAATGAAAAATAAATGATGATTGAGTAGTCGGGTCGGGTTGATTGGGTTTGAAAAGTTGAATAGGTTCAATCAAGTTGGACCCGTACCGACTCGAACAAAAATGCAACCATGAACACACATGGAACCTAATGTAAGATAACATCTTGTTGTTCGATTTCTTGGATATGTCTTTAGCCGTTGCCATCGTCGAACCACACTCCGGAACCTACATCTAACATCACGCGCCAAATGATTAGCGGTTCAACTTCATGATGCATCTATATTTGCTTTCACCAAAGAAGTCATCCGCGATTGTCTCCTTGATCGCCACTAATGATTGATCACCTTGTAAAATGCTAACGACAACATGTCGTCCTCCAAGCCTGAAGATTGGGGCATGCTTCCATGACACGACCAATAGAGGACGATGATACACATCAGACAAGTGTCAAGCCGTTGGTGTCATCTCGGGTTCACCTGCTCTACCAGTTGATATGGTGCAATCAACCCCAGTTGCTTCACTACACCCATCGAAACTTGAGCCTATGCCCATTTCTAATCCACTGGACCGAGTCCCATGCACCACGAGCCACACTCAAGTGCCACCCCAACTCACTTGATCAGGCCAAATCCTTTGTCGAGCCCACTCCAATGAACCCGAAACCCCTCCACTTACTTTGAGCCCAACCACTTCCAACCCTAGCCCAACAAATATTGAGCTTGAACTTTGAAACCAACCTAATTAAACAATGCTCGAGTCCAACCACACTAAGCCAATCCAACCTGACATTTAACCCTTACCCAAACTCTAGCCCGCCACTAGCAACAACCCTTGGATGATTTGGCGGAACAGGAACTGGCGGTACCTCTCACCACTATCGACAACATTATTCCACTCCCACCACCCTCGGGTGCACCGGTCTTGAGCCCTATTCTTCTACCCCATTGGCGACTATAGACAAGCATTCTGTGGCTAATTTGTTTAGAAGGCATTCTGTGGCTGTAGCATGAGATCGCCTCAGTGAGGTGCAATAAATTCTCCATACTAGCACATGTGCCACATGGTTGACGGCCAACTTACTTTCATCTGATGCTTATGACTCACCATTGGCATCCTTGCGCTGCACATTGTGGGTGGAGCTACGTTGTACTAGGTCTTATCTTTCGACGACCTAGTGGTTGATCGACGACAACTTCAATGTCACACTTGACATGAATGACCACCCCATCTCCGCGGGACTCCAAGGCAACGAGCTTTTGGGATTGCATTGTGTCACATTCGTTGTCAACTTTTCAGCCATGAATTGTAGATTCACATCGAGGAACACAACATCACCATCCGCTTGATCATGGTTTAACAGGTTCCTCAACTCATTGGAGCTCGCTGAGGCATATCGTATGGATGACATTGATTTTGGAGAGATGTCACATTTCAATTTGATCACTCTTATGGTGTGTTGGGTCTAGCGGATCTCATGTGGCAAGGCGACAATGAATGGTGCTCAATCTTTTTCGCATTGTATGGTACAAACTTCTCTTGGGATTTTCGTCCTATGCTGGTCCATAGGGCATCCTCATTTTTGCTTGTTATGTTGATGATCATTCCCTAGTGCGGCCTTTCCTTTCCACTATGCTTTGGGACTGCTTCCTCTTTCCAGAGACGTGAGTGGACACCTGGTGGCATTCTAGCGGACACCTTTTTTAGGCTGGTAACACTCTTATTTGTCTTGATGGCATCAGCGTTCGAATTTTTGTCCCTATCACTAGAATCGAGAGGTGGGTCCTAGACGCCCCAATTTAGGTCCTACCTCTCGGATTAGTGTGTGGACCTCTGGATGTTTTTTAACACAAAAGGTGTGAAGATGTTTACTACCGTTTAGAGCTTCCCCCGAGTGTGCTCAAATTGGACTGCCGATGCATCTAGAAGGCCAATTGATTGACTTCTATGACACGGTAGGATCCTCGTTAAGTCTAGCGGGCTCCACTAAAGATTTGGCAAGCCAAGGCTCCACTGAAGATTAGATTTTTCATGTGGCTTCTAAGGAGATGAAGGGTCTTGACACCTGCGGTCGAGCCCATTGGTTGCCAGATTCAGTGATCACTTGCAGCCTATGCGGACAGGACGAGGAAGACATGGCACATCTTTTCTTTAATTGCCTAATTGCTAGAGAAGTGTGGGGTGGGAGACAAGCTAGACTGACCTAGCAGTGAGGATGCTTTCTCAAACACCTTCGGGGCTGAGGTCTACAACAGCTGGGCCACACTTTTGTGACCAGATACAAGAGGACAGCATCAATGGCCTATATTTGGTCAATATGGCCACAGCACAACTATATGGAGTTTAGAGGGGAATGCTGTTACATCAACAACATCCTACAGCATGCCAGCAGGCTAAAGGAAAACTTGAGATTAAATATCTAATTTCAGGCATTGTTCACATAGCTCAAACATCAAATTTTGTATGATGTAAGAACTTTTACTATCAATGAAGTTGGATGACTATCATCTTGCTACTCATCATTGTGACCTTAAAAAAGATGCATGCACATCTTGTGCATCGTGTGATTTGGTGGATGACATTGCTCACCTTTTCTTTGAGTGTCCTGTAGCAGTGGAATTCTGACTGGGTGTGAAGCACCAACGTGATCCCTCATCAATAGATGCCTTCCTGTGTTCACTTCGAATGTTGGGGCCAGCAGAACGCTAGGGCGGAGACAGACATGGATGGTCCCTAGCAGTGACATGGACCCATCCTTTTTCGCATAGCAGATCCCTCAACAGTAGTTTTAGTGCAAAAATGGATGACTAGCCAAGTTTGACAGTCGTCCTTTCTCTCTAGAAAAAGATTATGTTATTCTTTTTCAGGAATATTGCTTATTATTTCTTCTCGGAAGCATTTCCTACCAGTCAAAATCCTTTTTATCATAGCAGCTGTTATTGTTCCGTAATGGTTTCTCCACTCGAGCTGCATTCAAACGCTCTAGAGTTATCTTTCATATTCATCATAACCTTACCTAAAAAAAAATATATTTCACCTTGCTAGAAGAATTTGCTGTCATTCAGTTGTACTTGTTTAAAATTTCTTCCTTGTTCCTCGTTGGGAAAAAAAGAACTTCTATGTGTAACATCTCGTCAATCAGTAGCCCTGTGGGATCCTAACTTTTTTATGTGCTTACAAAATTATAGAGGTTGTTAATTCTACTAGTATTCAAATATTTCAAGTCCATTACCATATAAATTTATCTCCTAACTATCTCTATGTGAGAGTTTCAATTTCTTGAAAAATTGCTTCTAAAAGTTGTCAAAAACTCAAATCCTCTTGCAAAATTTAGTGACTCATCATATTTCACTTTCAGACACAAGCTTTGGAAACAAATTAAATATTTTTTGAAGTGAAATAAATTAAATATCTGCCACTAATAGTCTATTTATGAAGAAGAATTTCAATACCCAAACTAGCACAGCCATGCATGACATACCAGACTTATGCAATGACAACCACACACCCTTCTCCTTACATGCGTGTATGGTATCTTACTTTTAGACCTTGTTAAAAATTCTGTTAGATATTTTATCTTCATGTAATCTTCCTGACTTACTTTATCAAAAAAGAAAAAAGAGAATCTTCCTGACTTATTGTTCTTCCTCATATGCACATGCACTCCAACATTCTCAGTGACTGGTTGGCAACAAGGATGACGTAAGGTTGTGTGTGTGTGTGTGAGAGAGAGAGAATGGTGGTTATTGAGTCTAAATAACATAAATTTGTTATTAATACTGCAGTTTTTTTCTTTAAAACAAATAGAAAACTGCAGCTCTTTTGTTAAGAAACTCTATTCTTTCCGTTCAGAATCTTGGATTAAATTTTGTTCTGAATAACTTTAATGATCTTGACGGCCCTATAATGAATGATATCGAGTGAATTGAATGCTCTCACCGGATACCGGCTTTTAAAGCACTAGCATCCAAGTTTTTCTTGAGATCTAGATTTTTTGGAGTTCCTTACAAATTTATAACATATGCTTTTGTTGTCTCCTCGTTGTTCTAAAATTTGCTTATTTATTTGGTTCTAAAACAGTAGTTGATTCTTGTACTTGAGTTTTTTTTTGAATTATTGTATATTTAATACAACACTCTTGCATTTTCTAAACTTTTAATATTCGAGTATTGAAAGTTTGAATCGGAAATTAAAATCATCACTCTCTGAAATATATGGTCCAAGATTAGATGAAGGTAACATATTTGATTTTAAGAAATTTGGGATCTCCTGGAATTCCCAATGGATTTAGTTTTTCTTTTAAATGAGTGCACATGGATTAGTTCTAGGCAGAATGACAGACTTCAGAAATGTATTCAAAATCTGGGTCAATTCAAGTTTTGTGAGGTACTATGCATTCTGCATAAAAAGATACCTGGTTGGTGTGAATTAAAACAATCTTTTGGTTGGTTGATGATTATAATAACTATTTTGGGTATCTTTCGCAAATGCTCTTTCCCACTCCAGTACAATTCTGTTTGCCGACCTCATTATGGTGTCAAGGTGCTTCTTTTATGCTCGAGTTATGCGCCCATGTTAATATTTTTATGTTAGGTATTATCGTTATGTCATGTTTTCTTCAATGAAGTTGTGCATTTGGTATCAGTACATGCTTTGTGTTTATTCTTTTATCATGCAAACTACTTTGCGATGATCAATTATTGAAGAATATTCCTGCTTTCTATATTTCACTTTTAATCGAACCTTGTATGCATTCGCTCTTCAAAGGGTACTTGATGTTATTTGTTTCTTGATCAGGAAGGCAGCAAGGGTCACCATTGATAAATGATCTTCAAGAACACGAAACTGTTCTCAAACAATGCATTGAGCAACTTCAAAATTTTAGAACAACTAGATTAACACTGGTCACTCAGCTAAAGGAAGCACTTAAAGAACAGGTCATTCTTTTTCTCATGAATGTTATAGTACCTTGTCCTGATGGTTTTATCATTCATATTCTTACTGCAACGAAATATTATCAGGAAACAATGCTAGAGCTCATCCACAGCCAATTGCAAGTAATGCTTCTATCCTTTCTCCTAGAACAAATTGCAGGGTGACCTTGTCTTTGAAACTACCAAGTCATTGTCACTTTTGTATTTTCATCAGCTGCATTATGGGTTCTGGACTGCATTGTTTTATTGTCCTTTTAAGATATTGTTTGAAAAGTTCTGATGTTTGACATAAATGATTTTCTTATGTCTGATAATTTGAGCTCATTTTGACGATTTTGTTGTAAACTATTCAAGATATGAATACAAATGAAATAAATGACGATCCATAGTCATATAACATATAGATGGAATTTCTGATAATTTTGTATTACACAAAAATGATAGATGCAAAACTAAAGATCTGAAGATTGTTTAGTTGGTTGATTTGAGCCCTTTCCCTTTGGAACTAAGGATGTCCTAAATATGTAAAAAAAAGAGGCTGGAAATGAAATAAGGATATTGAATTTTTTTTAGAGGAAAGATATATTGAATATTTTTTGAGAGTAAGGAGCTATGTGGACATCTGTGGAGTAGTTTGATTTGTTGAAATTGAAAATCTGGAATGTAAGTGATTGTAAATGAATTTTTTCTCATGCTTTGTATTTACATAAGTGAAAATGTGGAAAATGAATTATGTTATTTGGTTGAAGTTTGTAATGTGAAATAATTATTTCGAATAAAATATAATTTATTAGTAAACTTAAATATTTTATTATGTGGATATCTAATTTTGATTATATATTAATTTAATATATTTTATTGAAAGAAAAATTAATATTATTATATGATTTTAATATATTTACTTATTTTCAGTTTTCATTTTTATTTACTTTACTATTTTCATTATTTGCAAATGTTACATATTATACTTCTTAATATAATTTATATTTTATTCTAATCAATGATACTTTAATAGTTATTTCTATTGGGATTTTATAATATTTTAATTTATGACTATATTTTTATTCTTGCTTAATCTTGAAGGTAACACTTTTTGTTTTTTTTCTGTTATATCTTTAAATGCTTGCCTTTTTTTTGGGTACATACCTTTTATTCTTTTTTTATGTAGCCACCTTTTATTGTAATACACTAAATTTATTAATGTGGATAATCTATTTATTACTTTGCTTGTATTTTTTAACTTAATTTTTCCATTACTAGTTTTTAGCATTTCTGATTTTTCTGGCATTTTTTGTAAATTTTGAACATATGTGTAATCAATATTTTTTGTTTCGACATTTTTGTTATTTTTCTTTTTCTTTTTTAATTTTCTTGCCTTAAAGTAAGTGGCTGCTTCTAAAATACTATAAAATAATATTATTCACTAATCATTTATTTATATTATTTCCTCTATTTACTTTTTTTGTAATTTATATTTTGATTATTCTTTTATTGTAGCTCATATTATTTACTTTGTCGCATGTGAGTCACGTGACCCACCTGCTACAACTATATTTCCACCTCGATGCTGCTGCAAATCCAGGGCTTGAAATCCACCTGCAACTGCAGCTTGCAAACAAACTACTTTCACAATTAATTGCAGCAAGTTCACTTACTGCATACCAAACTGCTGGAGTGTTCATGGGTCGGATTTGACCTGACTCATGCTTAAACCCGACTCAACGTTCGGTTGTGTCGGGTAGGCCTCTTTTGGGTCCACCAGAAAAAAATAAAAACAAGTCTAACAGCAATAGAAGTACAAGAATAGATTAAGAAGTTTGACAGTAACAAAAAGCAAAGCTTCTAGATTAAATGCATAGTTTAGACCATAAGTTCTTGTTGATAGCATCTACAATTAATCCTCTAAAAAACAACTATAGTTAATATGGAAATAAGAGATAAAATAATTCAGATTTAAAATGGGAAAAACTGAACCAAAATATCGTTCACAGTATCATGTTCTTGACGCACAAAGAGGATGACTTTTAATAAACTTATAATAACATAACCGTGATTGCACAATGGCACAACCATCCAAAGAAGTAAGCTAACTAGTTGAGCACAATCAATATGCAAGCACACAACAAACAATCTGTTCTATTGGCTCGTACAACTGTGTCCTTGAACAAGCAAATGGTGACAAGGTAGATCAGATTAATCAAACGTAAAAGAAGGAATCTGTAATCTAGATTTTGGGTTTTGGCCTCAACCTTATTGCTTATTTCATTGCCTCTCATGTAAGTATATATTATCATCCAAGTATGTGCATTTCAAGGATTTGTGATGAACATCAAAACAAAATAAACTGTGACGACATTTACAGTATTCCTGTACTGGTCATATAGATACAACGAAAAAATAATTACCTGGTAAGCATTATTAATTACTAAAAGTTAACCTTAGACAATTGACACTTTGGCTAGATTAATCGAACATACAGAAGTTGCCAATTGTCCGTTTTTCTCAGACTCATAGTGGCATATATATACATATATATATACAACAATCACATTTTACAAATCATCAATCATTTTGTTTTTAGTGATCAACACATGCAAAGGTAGTGCAGACCAAGCCTCACTACGGAAGATTGTTCAACCTCATATATCAGTATTTAGTTCTTACAGGTTATGAGTTTTTATTATTGACTGCAACTGCATTCAATTGCCTTATGACTCTCAGGTACAAGTTGCAGGAAAAAAATACAAAATCTTTCTTTTACTCTACTGAGAAAATAGAGCAATAAATAGATATATATATCAACTAAGAACGTAGCCAGTGACCTTTTGCACTTTTCTCATGACGGTCACTGCTATATACCATTAAGATTTGGAACAATGTTAGGCAAGTTGAAATTTTGTTTGATGAAAATTTCTGCAAGTCGAGAGGCTGAGAATTTGAAAGCAGAGTAGCAGTAGGTAGCAGCACCGAGTTGGAATAGGCCTCACCACCTGCATTCGTGAGTCAGCACTCAGAGTCGGTGCCGGCAAGCCGCTACCGCAAGCCTGGATAGTAGATGCCTGGAGATGGGAGAGACTACTGAGGAACTGTGGATGCTTTGACTGCTGGAGCTTGGATTAGAGTGTTGACTTGGAAACTTTGCATCACTAGAGAGGAAGAGCCGCTGGATTGCCACCCCCGCTTGATCATGTTATCATCAAGCAACCTCTAAATACTAGTTTTTGCCTTTGTGTCCATGGGGAGCAACCACGAGAGTGGAAGAGAGGAGACCTAACTCAACTTGTAAAAACTTGTCCACTTAAAGAAAATGAACCCGACCAGCCTATGGCCCTATGCTTAATTAAAAAATTTGTTCGACCATTCGGGTACTCGGTTTGGTTCGGATCAAATTTCGGTTGAAAATTTTCGAACTGTGCTGGACCCATATCTTTTCGGGTTTCCTTCGATTCGGATCATATCCGACCCGACCTAAAAGGGTTTGGACGGCTGGGTTCACCGGATCGACTCAGTGAACACCCTTACCAAACTGCCCTGAAGGACAAGAGACTAACAGCCTCTGAAACCCTCCTTTTGGCTGGACTATTAAGATGCAACTTTGTCCAATCAGTCAAGAGCAAGAGATTTAAGTATGTAGAAGGTCGTGACCATCGTCGGGATCCACTTATGGTCTCGAAAGGAGAATGCAAGGCAGAGCCTAAGGCAAGAAACGTTGCACCAAAGGAATCATTGTTCGTTGCACTCAGCCATAAAATAACTAGTGACTTGGACTCCAACTTGGGCTCCCAAGACAGGTCATGCCCATATCAGGAGAAAATCGAGCTCTAAAGATTTGTGGAAGGGCTCATACTACAACCAATCCCTCGTGCCAAAAGATCTTCGTTCATGGGCCAAAGGTCACTCATCCTAAGACCAGCAGCAAGGGGATGACAAACCTCACCCAAGTCACCATACATGTGCCCTTGCTTGTGAATCAGCAATCTACCATAGGAATCATCTTCGACGACATGCAAAGAACAAACATGTGAAACATACCGAGGGATAAGCAAGCTGATCTCAAGTGGACTACACGACCACCCCATAGATTAGTCTTGAAGACAAGCCTTGAACTATGCTATCCAGGCACTCCACTACTAATATCCATGCCCTGGAACCTGTATGAAGATTCATAAAAGTAGGCCAAAGTAGATGACTGAGAGATGCAATAAGTCAATGTAGCTCTATTAGGCAACCAATCTCCATGACTGCGTCCATAACAAAAGGAATAAAGGTAGCTGTGGCATGGTTGATCTCCAAACCAAAAGCTTCATAACTTGATCAAGATGGTTAGTGTCCTAACCTCAGTTGTGAATCCCTCTATGAAGAAATGTTGTCATTTGCTATACTAATGGTAGAAGTAGGATGCACACTCCCCTCCGGTCCCACTGTGGGATGATGCCAAAGAGCATGCTAAAAGTTTCCATCGTGCCATTGCATCCATCGCCAACACAAAGAGCATGGGGGCTAGGGGATAGCCTTATCACAAACCCCGCTTTGGCTGGATCCATTCGCTGGTCGGTTTTACATTGATCGTTATGGAAAACAAAGCAATGGAGACGCATGTTTCATCCAAGAGATCCAAGGTTGTAGGAAAATGTGAACCTAAAAAGAGTACTAAAGAAAAGACCAAATGGGAAAATCATAAGCTTATGAGAAGTCCACCATCCAGAGAATCCTTCGTGTGGCTGATCATCACAAGACAATGATTATCTTTGAGGTGACGGTGACGGTGAAGCTATCAATGATGGTGAGACGAACCTTCTTGTTCCAAGCGTACGACCCGGAGACGAGACTAGTAGGTATATGGCATTAGATAAGGCTAGTGGTTGATAGTCCTTAAGACATTTTGCCATCATGTGCGTGGGGAGGAGAAAGAGAAGGAATTTCTTGAGAAGTTTGAACCTTTGGTTGGCACATGCAGGCTTACATATATACCATAACATCATCCTTCAACATTGGCCATAACTTGCAGTAGAAAGCTATCGACAAGCCATTCGGTCGTGGATTCCCATTAAGATGGCATAAGGCTTGTATGTCCTTCAATGTGAATACACGGGTCAAGTCGGTTGCTTGCTTTGAAGATAGAATGGCTATGTTGTGGGCATCCTTTTGCTATTTGTTGTTCTGTCTCTTGCCGGAGGCCCTCAAATGCTCAACAATCGCTTAACCAATTTGGCTTTGGCTAGAGATCTGAGACTCCTGGATGGTGAGTCTATCATTCCTGATATGATGACAATAACAACTTTTGCGCATGTGGAAGAACATGCGTTGGCATCCCCTTCCTGCAGCCATAGTTGCCCTTCATGTCAATGACGTCTCTATGTTGTTTCCTTTTTTGGAATCTTCACAAGGGTGAGATCACATTCGTCTTTAAGATGATCCAACCACTCCACCCCTACAAGGGCCTTAGAGTGCCTTTGGTCTTTGTCCTCCACATATCCATTTTCTAGTGGCGGCTTGGGAAATCACAGAGTCATGCTAAATGTGAGGATAAACTTCATTTGACAAAATTCAAGTGTGGGAAACTATGCCACTGTTCCACGATGAGGTCACAAAGCCATCCTTTAGTAGCTAAAGGCAATGTTGTTAAAGACGAGGATCAGCAAATCTATATACATAACACGACACGATTGATACTACAAGATCAATATATATATATATATATATATATATATTTGCATGGAAAAGAATTAGATAATGCAACAATTTAGTGTCGAGAATTATACGTGAATATCGTATTTCGTAAATCAATATGTAACAAACAATTTTGAGAAATGACTTTGCATCACGTGACCAAGTTGCCTGATGGAAAGATATTGGATTGGTGAACATGAAAAAAAAAAGTTTGGATCGACGAACATGAACTTACACCGATCTTATGGGCGAATATGCAATCCTATTGTGTGCTGGCCAAAAAACAATCATGAATAGGATCAAGCACGGAAATCTATAGTGAACAAGTAGAATCGTCTGGTTATATGTGTCGGGATGTGTTTTTGACAACATTGACTAAAGGTGCTCAAAACGTAAGTAGTAGCTACTGCAGTCTCCATCATTTGATTGACAGGAGTGTGATCATAGAATGGTTGCCGAGTGTTGAGCCTCCGCTAGCTCGGGAGAACCCAAATATCTATCAATACGTGAACGGGTTGATGGCATAACAGTACTTCAAGTGAAACTGCAATTAGCGTAAGGGAAGTTGACTAATTTTAGGGAATCGATGAAGTCTTGAAATGTCGCAGAACCAACATCTCGTCGGTGATCCATTGGCCTATTGTCAACCTCACGAGTGACACTGAAATTGCTCCTAATTAGCCACCATGACATGACAGAGCTTGCCCATATAGTGCCTTACACGGAATTGACTAGTGGGCCATAGACTCATGAGGTGAAGATGTGTCGAGTATTGGATCTCTTGACCATGTGTGATGATATAGAAAATCGTTCCTTGTAGGAGTCTAATAACTCGGAAAGCATCAACCTCCAATCAATGATGCATTCACCATAGTGCCCCATAAAGTCTAAGGTAAGATGTTATGTAGCCAAGGTCCCCCTCACATGCCACCATGAAGGTGGCTCATAACTCCCAAAGTTTGGTCTCCTGAAGTAGGACTGTCCACCTTCATGATCGGAGATTTCGTAAACTATTACTTCCATGTCAGCACCTTCATTGAGAGGAAGGTTGGGGCCCTTGGAGATGAATTGTGTGCATATATTACGATGTCCATTTGCATAAATGCCGAATGCCCCTGATGCTAAGGGCAAGTTTTGATAGTTGGAGGGAACGTACTCAATTTTGGGGTCGAGATGTGAATGAGTTTCCAGATTAGGCTCAATGTGGTTTGATCAAGCAATGAGATAAGGGTCTTAATTAGAGTGAACTTTTGGCTCGGATTGTGGTGGTAGGATTGGGTTCAGGTATTAGGCTTGCATCTGGCCCTAACCTTACAATATATCTGGTTTGAGTTTTTGTTAAATTTTGGTGTCTTGGGCTAGCTCATATGCAGGTGCAACTCTAATCCTTCTCATCAGATTGGGGGTTTTGTTGGTTTGGAGGGTGGAGAGGGTTGATAACTGTAATTTAAGGGACAATTGGTGATGAAGGATTTGTGGGCTCGATGCTATAGCATTTGTAATTAGGATGGATGGGGGAGCAATAATTGACGTTGGAGCTTTTGCAAGCCCATCGTTGTAGAAATTATCTTCGAGTTGGCAAGTCACAACTGATCCCCAATCACATCTGTTTCGAGTGACGTTGGAACCCAGGTCATGAAGCAACTTGCAAGGATGCATAGGATTACCGTCAGTGGCCAACACAAACAAGAAGTGGTTCATGGCTGTCTTGATTGTGGACAAGTCAACAAATCGATGTGGCAATCTTCACTAATATCAATCATCCAAAGGGGCAACATGGTCCTTCAGTTGGGTCTTTCATTTGTCTTCTTAGTTAACTTTCTTGTCACATCTGACGAGCGCTTTGATTGCAGAACATTGCATGATAATTCCATTTTTTGCCCACATCAAACACTTCTTTGGTGCTCAAAAATTTCTTGTAAAATTGCCAGACTTTGCATTTAAAGCAGAGAACCTTGTTCAAGTTGTGTTATCATAAGTTTTGTGAGGTGAAACCCTACTATCCATCTTCGAGTTGGAGTTGTCTTCTTATTAGAAATATGTATGTTACAAATGGTTACTGCTGCTTATAGTGATGATTTATATTTTTCTTTTAACCGAAATACGTTACAAATGGTTGTTAGAGACTACTTACAAATGACAATAGATAGATGTTGATTATTCTATCAAAGTGTAAGGTTCAAGTTCTTTATTATTGCATGAAATGTATTTTTTTGTGTTTTATTTCTGTGCGTGGACTCTATGCAATAAAAGACCTTAAGGTTTATTTTGCATTAGCAACAAAATGTGGAGTTATTTCAAATTGTGCTAGAGGAATGAGAAAAAACAAACTAAAATGTCAACCCAAATGGTTTATTCAACTTAGATACTTTGAATGAAGGTTTATGCTAGTCTTGATCAGTGGATAAATTTTGTAGATGTGCGATTATACATATTTCTATAAAATATATTCATATTTAAACAATTTAGGACTAGTGATTTTTTTTTCTTTCATTTTCTAAAAGGGGATGCTAATTTTATTCTTGTTGTCAATCTGCACTCTGTGCCTGTGTTGATACTTATTTGATAAAAATATTTTCTCAAAATTGGTTCACCCTCATTTACAGGTTGCCCGAGTGGAGATAGAACTTGCCAACAACATGAGGCAACGACTTGGTTCATCCACCCCCAGCAATGGAGTCAATTTGAGTTACACCCCATTACTCGAAAACTTGGCATCATCAGAAGCACCTGTTGCGGAACCTAATCAGCCTCCAGTATCTGCCATTCCTCAACTTCAACCTCTGCAGCCTGTTACTTCTTTCACCGGCAACTTGAGCAATGCAGATGAGGATCATAAGAAAGCAGCAGCTGCTGTTGCAGCAAAACTTGCTGCATCATCATCCTCAGCGCAAGTTTTGACATCTATTCTCTCATCTTTAGCTGCTGAAGAAGCTGCCTCCTTGAGCGGCGGTCTTAGAACGGGGGGCAGTTCTTCCATTTTTCCTCCGGACAAGAGGCCCCGACTCGAGAAACCCATGTCCCTATCTAACACCAGTGATACCACATACCTTGGTAAAACACAACAGCATCAGGCACAGCAGAGCATCACTTTTGCACTGTCCCAAACTTCGACTACAGGTGTGCAGCCTTTGACCAATAATAAGCAGACATCGGCATCTTTTACACCACCTCCTCCGCCACTCCCACCAGTTCCCCCTCCACTGCAGCATTATGCCCAAACAAGTGGGATAGCAATGGGTGTCTTACCTTATCCATTTCTCGGTAATTCGTTACCCCTTCCACCCCCTATGCCTTCTCACTTATCATTGGGTTTGACAAGGCCTGGAGTCCCGCCACTGCCTCCGCCACCACCTCCAACACAACCACAACAACAACAACAGCAGCAGCAGCAATCAACCACAATGGGATTTCACCAGTCACCATCAGTTGGATTTTATGGGCAAACACAGGCATCTCCGCCTGTTTGATGACAGTGGAAGTGTATACTCAGGGTTCTTGATATTGTCAAGGTCCCAATGAGATCTGTACATTAATTAATAGCTCCCGAAATGTTGCAGGTGGATGATCCAGGTAGAATCAGTGCAGAGCACTGGACATGATTTCTGAAACATTTATGAAGTCTGTTATGTACAATGTTGTCATAGGAGTAATGTCATCCAGTGTTTTTCACTGTAATCTAGAACCAATATGCTAATGGGATTAGATCTGGTCTTCTTTTTTTTTTCACTACTGGCATCCTGATTTCGACCATTTCATTTCTCCGGTGTTGCTGTGCATCTTCATGCACAAAAACTGTGACCAGGGCGTCATGAGAAGGAAGAAAAGAATTCTGGCTAGTATCGTTCAATTTTTGCTTCCAGGGCATATCTTTGTTGTTAATCTGAAGTATATAAAATTGTTAAATGATCATGGTTTAGAAAAATTCCTCATCGCTGTTCTAGAGTTTGTTGATTGTTCTGATACTGATTTTTTTGCATCTCATTTCATACTGGATGCATAGTTCTTTCCTGAAACCATTAAGAATTGTTTTCGATGTGGTAATTTTAATGAACTGCGTTCTCTTTTTCAGTTTTCAGCAATGAAATCAATTTTAGTCAAACCAAAAAGTAATTCTAAAGGGAAATGTTTCCATAAAGAGAGGAAAACTACGAATAAAATAAACTATTTTTTTTATATTTTCGAATCCATAACGTCAGAAATATATTATCGTGTTATTCTTTTCAAAAAAATTCTTCATAATTTATTTTATAAACAACTAGGTAGTAAGGCCATAAAATGCCATAAAATAACTCAGCCATAAAATGCCATCTTTCGATTTCTTGTTCAGCTAATTGTGGATTTACTTTCATTTGTCATTTGGGTATATATGTTATGTGTGTTTATATATATATACATATATATATATATATATATATATATATATATATATATATATATATATACA
>LTAE01000217.1:41636-76695 GCA_001647135.1 Pontederia paniculata | reverse complement strand
TATATATATATATATATACTTGGTATTTGTAAGTATAGATTTTGAGTAATTCAGAATCTCAAACAAGCTTATGTTGATGGTTTTATAGTCTCACTATAAAAAGAAAATTACAAGCAAGTTTGAGTTTCGAAATCCAATTTTCGAGGGTTTAATGGGTTTAAACTTAGGAGTTTAACCAATCAACTATTTATACAAATGTTGATGTCCACTTTGGTCTCCTGAAGATAATAAGTGAAATAAAAAGATCTCTCAATCTTTATTTATTGTTCTGGAAGAAATCCTGGGGCAGTGGATCAGATCTCTTCTGCGATTTTTATTTAGCCAAGACAAACGACATGTGTGTTCCAGCAGGAGATGATGACTATGTGTTGTTGTCGTATGAAACGACATGTTATAAATCTGTCTGTAAACTGTAAATTATATATATTCTTATGTGTATGCATGACTTCAAATGAAAGGCATCTCATCTCATGAGGCTTCTGACATAAACTTAAATTTATTGTTATTCTCTTTCTCTTAACAAAACGATTTTATTGGATGTTCTCATTATATGCCATCTCTCTCATATGCTTGCAGTTTTAGTAGCTTAGCTCATGAACTCATTGAATCAAGAGCTCAGAAGGCAATCAGACTTTGATAATCTTAATAATGCAAAATTGACAGACCGGATAGTTACTTGAAACAAATTACTGAAACACTTTCTTCAGTGATTGTTCAGCGAAAACCTGTGAATTTCTTCAGTTAACAAAAAATATGTCAAGATAAACTTCTATCAGTGCTTACTTTGGCTATACTGCGAGATCTGCGTTCATCGAACCAGTTTACGGAAGATAATTAAGAATGATGTTAACATGTTGCTTTCATCATTGTTTCTTTGAGCTCAAAATACAAGTCATTATATACCAATCTATGTGAGTAGTTATGTAGTTACAATGGAAGAAAGTTTTAAGTACAAGCTCTTGTATGAATGAACATATGTGAGCTTTTATCCTACATCTGTTACAACTCTCAGGCAAACCCTACAAGGCTACATTGACGAAAACCAAAAGCTCTACGTCTGAGAGAATTGCACACAAAAAGTTCTACAGATCGAGAAAAAAAATCACTAAATATATTTGAAATGAGCTTTGAAGTTGTATCTTTGAATCAGTAACATCCTTCTGCTAATTGTGGCTAGGATTCGACCTGCTCGGCGGCATCTTCTTCAAGTTGGCATTAACCTCCATCTGAAACTGCTGCTTGTCGCGTGCTGCATTGTTAGATTCCTTCATCAGGTTGACAGAGTTTGCTCTTTCCAAAGGCTGCAGTAATCTTCTACTCTGAAGCCTCTCTGGTGTGTGCTCTCTGACAAAGGATGCTGCTGCTGGTGAGGATAAAGTGAGACAGCAATGGAGCTGACACAGAAGAGAAAGGATGATCAAGAGGAATGCTACTGATTTCATGGAGAATTTAGGTGAATTCAATGCAATGATTTGAATGTGTTACAAGGAGAGAAGATGTGCTGTGTATTTATATGTGGGTCCTTTTGACACCTTCCTTCTAAAGATCTGATTTTCCAAGTAAGATCCACATGCAAATCAGTGATAAAGCTGTGGAAGGCAGAGAATTCTGAATTTAAAATTAATCATTAGACCACTTCTCTTATATATATTTTTCAAGAAGAGGGAAAAGAGAACAAAAGTCCACTCTTCCATATTGCTTTTGGTGATATGGAAAATAAGACAAGGTTTTAGCAAGTGGTTGGTTTAACTGCTAAATGACATCAAGATCCACAATTAGAGGTCATATATTTGAATTATAAATTGCATTTGTTTGTAGGAGATGCCTTAATGTGTATTAATTTTTTTTTCTGATCAACTTTGATATGGATCTATTGATGACTATCCCTACTTTATATAGTTTCAGTTTTAATCCAACCTGTTATAATGATCTTCAAGAACTTTATTGATATTAATCAGTTCTTGATCACCACTGATAAAATGATCTTCAAGAACAACAAACTGTTCTGAACAATCATTGCACAACTTCGAAGTGTTAGAACAACTAGATTAGCACTGGTTGCTCAGCTAAAGGAAGCACTCAGAACATGTCAATTATTCCTTATGAATGTTATATCTTACTGGACTGAAATATGATCAGTAGTCAAAGCTGGAGCTAGCTCATCCACAGCACCAATTAGAGGTAAGAGTGTTTTCTCCTAAAGTAAATTGGAGGGTGACATTTGGCATTGAATTTGCAAGTCATTTGACACTATTTTCATCAGCTGCATTATGAGCTTTGAACCACCTTGTTTCCTTTTCCTCTCAAGATATCTTTCCACTCAACAACTAGGAGTAGGACTGTGTAGCCTTTAAAGTTGAAAACAGTTGAATTTGTATCAGTCTGTGTGGTTTGTTGATGGATGTTTCATTGTACAAATTACTTAGATAAAGATGTTGATAATGCCTTGAATTTTAACCCAGTAAAAACTCATATGACCCTTGCGCATCACCGCTCGAATAATTGGGGCGTCCGTCCCATACGGGAGTCTCGCTGCCCGGTCAGCGAGCCTGAGGGGAGGTCTAAGGGGGATCCAGGGGAATCCCCTGCGGGGCTCGGGGATGGAGCCCCCGAAACCTAGACAGCCTTAGGGCTTATGTTTCCTATTTTGTATTGAGAGTCCATATATAAACTTCTTAGGATTTAGGTTATTCTATATCTTGTATCATCTACTGTTTTACCACATCAAAAAAATAACTCTAACCGTCGCCCGAGAACGTAGTCCAATTAAAGATGAACCTCGTAAATCTGTGTCTTCTCTGTATTGATTTCTCTCTCTCGCCTATTTTTTTTTTACATAGGATTTCACCAACTCAGCATATTAAAGAAGCAAAAAGGTACAACCTCCTGATGCTCATCAGGAGGAATCACTTGGCCACATGCATGGAGAATTGGATGCATACATCTGATAGGAGTGAAGAGGAAGAGGAGCCTCTCTAGCTCTGCCAGAGATCTGCCATAGACATGTTATCAAGAGGTGCCTTTCATGCAATTTATTAAAGCTTTAATTTATGTAGTGTAAATACGCGTTCTTGTATGAATAAAACCTCAAAATGACTTAATTCTTAGCATCTAAATTTCTTGACAATTAAGATTAAATTTGATATATACTTGAAGTGAAGTAAACAGAGTTCAATCTTTATTTAATGTACTTAAAAACCGGGGGCAGTGGATCAGATCTCGTCTCAACTGTTTATTTATGATTTCAACCAATACAAACGACATGTGTTCTAGTGGGGGATGCTGAGTGGGCATTCAGTATGTGTTGTACATGTTGTGATCTGTCTATTTGTACTGTAAACTGTATCTGAATATATATGTATGACCTTCAAATAAAAGGCATCTCATCTCATGAGGGTTCTGACACAAATTTAGTTTATTGTTACTTTTTCTTCTCTTAGCAAAATTATTTGATTCACTGGTTTCCTATGGCATCTTAATTAGCATCCCCCTCTTATGATTCATAGTTTTGTTGACATGACACAATTTCTCAAGAACAAGGAGGATACTTTCTTGTAGCTTAGAAAGCAGTTATATAGTTCTGATGTCCAGAAATCAGAATTCTATAATCTTAATTATTCAAAACTAACTTTTCTCTTCTCCAAAATAATAATTAATAAGTAATGGGAGTTTAATTAGGGGATAATAACAAGGATTAGAAAGTACTTGTTTCTTATTTACAAATTGTTTTGGTGGATTTACACGGAACTGATAACATTCTAGATTATGAAGGATCAAGAGATTTGTAAAATGCTAAAGTATACTGCAGGATGGTCCTAGTCATAGGTTGATATGCTTGAATGCAAGTTTAATGGGACCAAATCTAAATTAGCATTTTCTTAAACAAATTTCTAAAAGCCTTCTTCTGATTGTTCATCGAGCTCCAGTGGATTTCTTCAAACTATATATGTAAGAAAAAAAAAAAAGAAATGAAAACATGTTATGAATACCAAAAGAAAACTTTACTTTGGTTCTACTATGAGATGTAAATTTATGCCTGTTCAATATTTGCTTTCATCAAAAGAGTTGGTATTCGGCTAACCATGGAAGGTATTGAAGAATGATTTTAACTGCAGTTGCTTTCATCTTTATTTCTTTGATCTCAAAATAAAATATCCTGCAGTAATCCAAATCTGACAGCCTATGTCTGTAGTTATATAGTTACAATGGAAGAAAGTTTAAGTACAAGTTCTTACATGAATGAAGATATGTGAGCTTCTGTCTTGAAAACCCAAAGCTCTACTTATAAGAGTATCACACACACACACAGAGATCTATAGATGACAGGTGAAGAGGAAAAAAAGAAAACAAAATATCACTACAAAAATTTTGGAAATGAACTCTGAATCTATCACTTCAGATCAGTAGCTTTCTTCTTCTAATTATGGCTAGGATTCGACTTGCTCGGCGTCATCTTCTTCAAACTGGCATTAACTTCCATCTGAGGCTGCTGCTTGGCTGCATTGTAAGATGCCATCAGGTTGACAGTGCTTGTTCTATCCCAAGGCTGCAGTAATCTTCTGCTCTGAAACCTCTCTGCTGTTTGTTTTCTGACAAAGGTTGATTCTGAAAGCCAGGAGAAATCTAGACAGCAATGATGAAGCCAAAGAACAGAAAGGATGATGAAGAGAACAACTACTTTATGTAAGGATCTCATGGAGAATTTAGGTGAATTCAATGCAGTGATATGGATGTACATGCTATAAGAAGGATGTGCTGCATATTTATCTATAGGTGCTTCTTGGCACCTTCCTTGTATATAAGGATCTTAATTTGCAAGTAGCAAGCTCCACATGCAATTCAGTGGTAAAGCTGTGGGAAGGCAGAGAAACATGAATTTAAAATTTAATCATTAGTACCTTCATTATATATATATATATATATTTCACATGAAGAAAGGGAAGAGAACAGAAGTCCACCCCTAGGTGTCACAGTTCAGACCATTGTGCTTTTAGTTATTGACATGGAGCATTAGAGTCAGTCATGTGAGGAGGCCTCTGATATTTCAAGCTGCAACTGTTATGAGTCCTTGGTTGGCTTAAGATGGATGGGCACATATTTATAGTTTTCATATGTACAAAAAAAAGCTAGTGGTGGTTTAGATTGATCAAACTTCTCTTTGGGTCAGATTTCTTGTTGCTTTCCAGAAATGAACACAACCATTGGAACATGTTCTTGATCACTTTGGGGCTGTTTGGATCGGGAATATGAGTTATAGGAATATACATAGAATAGGTTCACTTGTAGGAATACAAGTTAACATATTCCAATATTAATTGTGTTCCTAGGTTCCTTAGGAATAAAATTAATCCAATTTTATGGAATATAGATAGTGGTTTCACATATTTCGAGATGGTTTTAGAAAATCGAGATATTGAGTAAGTTAATCATATTTTAGAGCGTGTTTGGCAGAATTTCGGGAATAACTATATATTTCACTCTGTTGATAATGGCTTGAATCTTAACTTAGTGAAAACTCATATGACCCTCTCCGCACAGTCGTCGAATATTTGGGGCGGCGAAGCCGCCCGTCCCATACGGGGATCTCCTATTTTGTTTTCTATTTTGTATTGGGAGTCCATATATAAACTCCCTAGGGTTTGAGTTATTTTGTATCTTGTATCATCTGCTGTTTTTTCCACATCAAAGAAACAATTCTAGCCGCCGCCCGAGGACGTAGCCCAGTTAAGAGTGAACCTCGTAAATCCGTTGTCTTCTCTGTGTTAATTTCTCTCTCTCGCCTATTTTTCATGACACACTCTCTATTCCCCATCCAAACAGGGCCAAAGGTCTAATGATTCTAAATAAAAATATGAATATGCAGAGCTGAGAAACCAAGGAGCAGGCCTCCACATGAACAGAAGAATAAAAAAACTTGATGTCATTGCCATGCTATTTTGCCTTCCACTACTATGTACACTTTGACCAGATCAGATGCCAGCCTGCAACTGCACTGACTAATACCTCATATGCTTCAACCTTTGTATATAAAGCTATGAATTAGCCATCAGAGAACTCTGACATGTTTCTCTGTTGTCTGATCAGTTGGCCTGAGTGGATCCCTGTTGTTATATACATATCCTTGTCCATGTTCTTACCAAATGTCATGATATGGAACATGGAATTGGAGCTGTTTGGAATTATCTGTTTGCTTTTGTTCTGAGAGACTGCATACAAGCTCAGCTGAACCATCATTTATGAGCTATGATTGCTCAATCATCTTACTAATTATTTTTGCTAATTAATTCCAAATTGTTAATTCAACTGGCTACATAAATCATGGTTTAAATGATAAAATGACTTTAACTTTAGAATAATCACGAAAGAAAATTTGAGAACACAAATAGAAAATCATACAAAACAATTTAGAAAAATAGAGGATACACAGATTTACCTAAGTCCAGCCTTGAATTAGGACTACTTCCTGCAAAGATATTTCACTATTATTATTTTTCGTTACGACCACTCAATATCATGTCTGAAATATGAGCAATACAATAGATGGGTTCAAAATTCTAGCAAATAGAGAATCTCTTAATTCGTACCGTACTTGCCAGCTTAAATAAAAGCCCAAACTTATTTAAGTTTCGGGGGCGCTGCCCCTGAACCCCCGTCCGCTCACCGGCGAGCGAGGTAGCCGTCCGCTGATCGGACCCCTGAACTCTCCTTTTCGCGCGTAGGGATCAAATGTCATTGACTAAACTCCAGTTCTTAAGCTCACGTGGGCGTACCCGATGTGAGAAACAAGAAGCCCTGAAATATTCGCCTAACTCTAACAAATCAGTTTTTTACTTTGCTCGTCTGAAATTGAACTAGTGCTAGTAACTTTCCAATATCGGAAGAAGTAATCCATGAATTGAGTATGATAATGTTTAGGAGAGGTCAAGAAGTTAGTAATCGTTGGGACATACGAAAGAAACTTGTACAAGTAATATGAATGAAGAGTAAGTGTTCAAATGTTGGTAATCAATTCAAACCCATCATGCATGTTTCCTTTTCCTTGGACTCTTCTTTCTCTTCATTTTTCTTCTTTTTTTTCCTTTTTTTTTTTGAAGTAGGAGGAGTAGAAATTGACTCGGATTCCTGGAAGACAAAGTTTATACTATTTTTCATGTGACACTACTTTCCACATTTTTTAACAATTCTTTTATCTGTTGTTTGAGAGTTGCATGCTTATCTTCTTTATTTTCCTTCTGTTCAAGTTTTTTGTTCATGAACTCCTCTGGGTTCAGTGCATCCAAAAAGAACTGAAAATACAAAAAGGAAATCTTAACATGAAAAGTAAATTCAAAATATTTAAATTCACTAATGAAATTGAATGTCGAGGTAAATAAGTTTTTTAATTTATTAAAAAAGCTTTACTTTTTATCTTAATTGTCAGACAAGTTATAATAAATTAATATAATTGTCAAGTTTTTTATTGTAATTTGAAATGTCTCCTTTGTACATGTATTTTTTTTTAAAAGGACGCATTGCATTATTTTTAGCCGATTCCACCAAATAAGATAAAACTTTGTTATTTTTTAGTATATTTCTCATATATATATATATATATATTGATTGGATATTTCGTATATATTTGAATGTTAGAAAAGGATTTTGATATTTATATATTTTTCTGTATTTGAAGGCTTGCTATATATATATAGCAAATATCAACAGCTCGTTAAAAGCATCATATCCGATCTATTAGTTTTTTCTTTACAATTTTGAATGCAAACATATATCTTCTAATAATACTTTGACGCAATGAAAAATAGTTTAATTGGCAGTATCTTTTTTTCCAAAAAAAAGTTATGATTCCATGACATAAATTATAAAGTGAATTTCTTCTACTAATTATAATTTCAAACATTTTTAACAATAATACAGAAAATCATCACTAATATTTATATGACTTAAAACTCTTTTTACAGATTTTTTTATGTTATAACACCATTCCCGATTTATAATTCACGGACTAAGATAAAGATTTTAAAAAAATGAGATGCCATATGACCTATACAATAATTTATGCTTCATTAATCCAATCACTACTACTACTACTACTACTACTACTACTATTATTATTATTATTATTATTATTATTATTATTATTATTATTATTATTACTTGGTATATAATAATATATAGCACGTGTAGACCCGATCACAAAACAGACCACTTCAAAACTTGCAACACCAACCAAACTTTTAAAAGAGAAAAAAAAATGGCAGCCGCCGCCGCGCTCCGCCGCTCTCCTCTCCGCAACATCGCCGCCCGTCTCGCCGGCAACCACCGTCTCCTCCACCACCAACACCCCCTCCGTTGCATCCCTTCCTTCTCCACCTCCAGCAGCGCCGCCTCTGCTTCCTCCTTCCTCCTTCGCGTCAAGCTTCCATCTTCCCCTTCCCTTCCCTTCTCCTCCTCTTGCTCCGGCGGTTTCCGCAGAGTTAGCAGCTTCTCCGGCGTCGGAGGGCGCCGATGGTGGAGCTCCAACGCTGGACATAGCGGCGGCGGCAGCAGCAGCAGCGCTCCGCTCGGCTTCTTCCTGGCAGGATGGCGCGCCAGGGCCGCCGCGGATCCGCAGTTCCCGTTCAAGGTCCTCATGGAGCAGCTCGTCGGCGTGACCGCCTGCGTCCTGGGCGACATGGCCACCCGCCCCAACTTCGGCCTCAGCGAGCTCGACTTCGTCTTCTCCACCCTCGTCGTCGGATCCATCCTCAACTTCGTCCTCATGTACCTCCTCGCCCCGACGTCCTCCTCCGGCGCCGCCGCCGCCCTCCCGGGGATCTTCGCCGCCTGCCCGCCGGGCTTCATGTTCGAGGCCGGAACTTACTCGGTCGCCGCCCGTCTGGGCACCTTCGTCTACAAAGGCGTCACCTTCGCGGCCGTGGGCTTCGCCGCGGGGCTCGCCGGGACGGCCATAACCAACGGGCTGGTGGCGCTGCGGAAGCGGATGGATCCGGAGTTCCGGAGCCCCAACGAGCCGCCGCCGACGCTGCTGAACGCGATGACCTGGTCGCTGCACATGGGGCTGAGCAGCAACCTGCGCTACCAGGCGCTGAACGGGACGGAGTTCCTGCTGGCGAAGTCGATGCCGGCGGCGGCGTTCCGGCTGACGGTGGTGGGGCTGAGGTGCTTCAACAACGTGCTCGGCGGCGTGTCGTTCGTGCTGCTCGCGAGGCTGACGGGGTCGCAGAAGGTTGCGACTACGACGGCGACGGCGACGGCGACGCTGACGGAGGAGAAGAAGGAGAGATAGATGTGACGTGGCTTGATCTCCGCAGAGCTTGGAGATGTTGGATTCGCACTAGATTTCTTCTTTTTTTTTCTTAGATTTCCAGGTAAACTAATAATAATAGTAATAATAATAGCAAGAGATTTCTTGCTTCATTCATGATAAAATATTTACGAATATTTACTTTTGTTTTAAAATCTTTGCATCGAAATCATATCAGAAAAAAATGTTAATAATCACTTGGAGTTCGAAAATAAATTGGGATTCCAATTTCTGATGAACCATGGAATAGTGTGTTTCTATCCTTGCTAATATTTTTTTTTTTCATTTTGATGTTAGTGTTGCCATTCACAAGTTTATTACAAAATATAATAAAATATTTTTTCAAAAAATGTAGTAGTATCAAATATTTAGATGATAAAACATTATGTAAAATATTTATATAATAAAATATTAGATGATCAATTAAGTTGGTTGGCATAAATGATTAATAGGTTTGTATTTCGAATTGACGATTCATGAATTAGTAACTCTGAGTTCAAAGATCTATTTTGTCGCTCTCGTCTGAACATCAAATTAATTAAATATTAATAATTATTTTCACCGAAAAAATATGTTTCTCTATTTTTTTTTCTCACATCAATTACCTCTCATTGCTTACCTTAAAAAATTTGTGCCATTCACTCAATTTATTGCTCTTCCAATTGGCATTTTTTTTCCAAATAGCCCAACTTTTAGACCTATTAGATTTTTAGATATGCAAGTAATTTGTTGACGCAATATGTACAAATAACAGCTCATGTTCTTTTATTTCAATTGAATGCTTACATCTTTTTATAGAAATTGCTACCTAGATCCTCTTAAAAATTCTCATAACACTCACACCTTTTATAAGCCACAAAATGTTGATGAAACTATTAAATGTGCCACTAAATGAGTTAAAAATTTTTTTTTAGAAGGATGATTTGTACATATTTGAGTCATCTTTTGTTATCATAAAGCATAACATCAACTATCAACATCATGTAGTAGTTGCCAAATGACCTCTTCAAAGTTCAAACATTTTCTGCACATTCATAGTGTCCCTTTTTATTTCAGTCAAAACCATTTTTTTCCTGTTTTGTGAATCACTACTTTGCCCTTCAGACTTCAAGCACATATTTAATTATTTATCCACATATTATTCTATTATTTATTAAAAGAATAAAATAAAAAATGGATCCTCTGTTGTATCTTGAATTGTCAATAATTATTTTTCCACACGTAGATTTAAATATATTACATGGCCATGGGACCATGATCATACTATAATGAATAATTTAGAAATGATTATTTTCTATTTAGTTTTCAAGAAATTTAAATGCAAATGAGTACTTAGATATATTTTTTTGGGATATTTTTTTTAATACTATGCAAATAAATTTAAAATGTTATAACATACAAAATTATTATTTTATTACATGAAGTGATAATATTATAATATATCTCAAATCAGCAGTTACATATCAAGAATATTATAGCTTGAAGATATTATAATTATAATTGTAATTACAGTATTATCAATTAAAATTATTCCATCTCAATAAAATTATAAATTTAAATGACATATAGAATTAGAATATAATTTATATTATGAAGATGAATGTCACCTAAAGTACACATATTTGTATTTTTTTCCCTTCACCCAAAAGAAATCCGTTTGAATAAATTGAAAATGTTAAGATTACTTTAGATAATAATAATTGGTTTAGAAGGCTATGGGTCATGATAGCTTTCACATGATACACATATGCAGCGTCCAAAAATACCACCAACATATTTTTTTTACTTTTTCCTTTATTAAATTATATAGTCTATTTTCTACTCTACCTCTTAAAATTAAATATTATTCACTTACATCTTCTCAAATTTTGAAACATTTTCACTTTACCTCAAATTCCTAACACTATCAACTTTATTTTTTAAACCCCAAAAACTTTATTTTTTTCAAATTATGCATTTACAATTTTACCCTTCTTTGATTTAATATATATATAATAAAAACAAAATTAAGTGGAATACACCCTCACCTCATCTTCTTTTCACAGCCCTTTTTTATTTTATTTCTTTGTTTAATTAAATAGAAAACCTAAATAAGGGTGAACAGGCAACTATTTAGTTTTAAAACAAAAATAACGAAAATTTCAGCCATGTTAAATGGTTGAATTAAGTGAAGATGTTTGGATAGTTGAGAGTTGATAAGTAAATAGTCCTAAAGTTTAAAAATAAAATAAAAATAAGATATAATCAAGCAAAATACAATTATCGTTTTTTTTTCATAAACATGATTATTATCACGTGCTGGTGTCATATCCAAGTCCACGCGTGTCCGAATCCGATCTATCAAAGTTTCGATGAACTCCTTTCTTTTTTCTTGTTTTTAGTTGGACAAAAAAAATTAAATGTGTACTCATTTTTATATTTCTCTTTCCTCGCTTCTTGTGTCAATAAAATTGCAAATATCAGACCCCAATCACTCGATAAACACATTTCATTTCCTTTTTTTTCCTCTCTTTCCGTCAAAAAAAAAAAAGACAAATTATTGCTTCAACTTCTCCTTATGTTAATTCTAATGTTGTCAGAATCGAACCGGACGTCGACCCAAAAGAGCCTCCGGGTTAGATTTAACCGATTAAACCGGATGGTCGGACCGGATACTATTAAAAATATTAAATTAAAATATAATTTATTATTTAGATAAAAGAGTCATAAATAAGTGATTAAATATGAACAAAAATTAAATTTATTTTCAAAAATTATGATTAATTAACATTTTATTTGATACAAAAATTATTAATAAATATATATCTTAAATAATTATTTATTAAAACACAAATATCAAGTAAAGAATTTTTTTATATTTAAAAAGAAAACGAAAAAGAAATAAAAATTGATTTAAAAGGCTTTTAACTATAGTTTTATTCATGATCCAAAGCTCGCTCTCTCTTTTCAACCCAATTTTGTTTTTTTTTTTTCTTGAACCGGCCGGTTCATTGAAAATGGCCGATTCAAACGGTCCGACCACTATTTTTTCTGTTCTTGACCGATTTTGACCGGTCCAACACCTTATCCGGTTTTTGCATCGAACCAGGACCGGATTAGGCCCCGGTCGAACCGGTCGAACTGGCCGGTCCGGTCCGGTCTGACAACACTGGTTAATTCACATTGGATACTGCTTCATCAACAATCTGTCACTAAGGGGGCCAAAAACCACATTAAATTGAGAGAAAACAAACAACCTCCCATTTCATTTATAAAAAGGAAAGAAAAGAAGCACCTGACATAGATAACAGTTGCAGAGCACCACAGTGAATGCAAAGGTGCACAGTGGAGACTCCTGAGCCCCATTGGCAGCATGGCTAACCATGGAGCCAAGTGTCCAACACCTCCATGCTCTCTCCAGCTCAACACTTGGCCATACAATACAATACATCCCTAAGTCTTAACCATGAACTCACAGGCCACCACAATACTAGTGCTCAATTTCACTTCGATTCATTCAATATGGTCATCGAGGTTAGGGAGTGCTAAGTAGACTATTTAGCGATAATTCAGATCATCAAATTCTTTTTTGACGATCTAAAATTAAAATTTTTAAAATATATTTTAAATTTTTAAATTTAATCTTGGATCGTTAAAATCGAATCTGACTATATGAATCACTGTTAAGTAATCTACTTAACATTTTTATTAAGTAGACTCCCTTTGTTCTATGATCATCAGGAAAAGAATAATACTCACATCTTCCACTAACAAATTAAAAGGCACTCTGAACTTAATATTTTTTTTCAGTGAAACATTACATGCACTTTCTTTTAGATATATGAAGTTGGAGTTCTATCTTTATTTCAATGCAGCATTTTTCATTTATTTTTCTATTATATTTTTAAAAAACATAACAAAAAAAATGAGGAAATAAAAAGAAGAGACAGTAATAAAGGCTTTGTTCCCAAACAAAGCATTAACAAACTCCCACTTCTTCGCCCAACTCCCTCCTGTAAACCACACAACACTGTTAGCGAGCTCCAACTCCAATAATAAAAGGACAAGAGACAACAACAACAAACGCAAATCGCCCTCCCACGAACTCTTGAGGAGTTTCTCCAGCATTGAGCTACACTACACATGACACCTTCACCACCTCCTCTTCCACTATCCCCTTGTACTTCCACCACCTCCTCCTCCACTTCATCTTCCAATGCAACCCATGTCAAGAAACAACAGACCAAGAAGAAGAGTTCCAGTAAGGCTGCCACCGCCAACACGGTCAAAGCTAAGTCCATCCATGGCAGCGGCAATGCCAAGAGGAGTTCTGTGTTCAGAGGAGTCACAAGGTAAATAAAAACAAATCCAATCAAGTTTCTTTGCTCATCAGGGATGCATGATTGACTGTGTGTTGGCTCATAAGGCACAGGTGGACGGGGAGGTATGAAGCTCACCTGTGGGATAAGAATTGCTGGGTTCAGAACAAGAAAGGAAGACAAGGTTTGTGCTCCGGCTGTTGGTCCAGAAAGAGCCCAGTTGATACTTTTGCAAGAATACTAATTGTTTATTTCAATTCTGATAGTTTCTTCTCTCTTTTTTTTCACTTCTTCTTTTGTTTCTTTTATCTGATCTGACATTCTGCATTTTTCCCCTTCCCCCCTGGATCCTGTCTTGTGATCTGCATGTGGATCCTCTAATATTCATGACCCCTCTGATCAGTCTATTTGGGTAAGTCATACAGCTCAACCCTCTGCCTATCCAACTCACTGGTAGACAAAAAAAATAAAAGAATGCTACCAGTTTTCTTTTCATTGTTTTGTGGTGTTTTACTATGTTTGTGCTGTCTTGGTGAGATTCCTCTATTTTTCTTCACTGGATTTGTGAATTTATAAAAAAAAAAAACATGTCAATGACATATCAGTGGGTCCATTTACTGTTCACAGGTGCCTATGATGATGAAGAGGCTGCAGCCAGGACCTATGATCTTGCTGCCCTCAAATATTGGGGTGCAGACACAGTTCTGAATTTTCCTGTAAGCTAATTCTCCTTCACATAGTGGGTCGAGTTAAAAATTCTCACACAACTACAGCATCGAACTTCTTCTTTTTTTTTTTACAAGGAAATGTATGGTTTCATGAGAAATTATACTCGGTGCTTATTTCTGAAAAAATTATTTTGTCCTGATCACAAAATGCAGCTTGACACATATGCCAAAGAGTACGAAGATATGCAGAGCATGACAAAGGAGGAGTATCTGGCTTCCCTCAGGCGAAGGAGCAGTGGATTCTCAAGAGGTGTCTCCAAGTACAGAGGAGTTGCCAGGTCAATACGAAAGAATTATGCAAATTGATTACTCATTTCTCTGTATTGTTCACAGTTTCTGGTATATATTGTGCCCCTCTGTATTGTTCAACAGCTGTCCTTGGATGCTCAATCTGACCTACATCTCTGGAATTTCACAGGCATCACCACAACGGCCGATGGGAAGCACGGATCGGACGAGTATTGGGAAGCAAGTACCTGTATTTGGGAACATTCAGTATGTTATTCTTTCTTTTTTTTTCTTCTGAAAAACCTCTTCATCATCACGGTTACATTAGCTAAGGAAATCAGCAGCAGGCCATCAAACAGTTCATAAAGTTTGTGCTTTTTGCGTTATTCATAAAGCTTCTCAATGCCATGAACCAGACCTAATATGATAGAAAGAAAATAGAAATCTCAGGAACTTTCAGTCAGTAGGATTCATGTACGGAAATTATGGCTCTTTCTCTCCTTCTATGTTTTTTTATGGCTCTCTCCCCCATCTCTTTCCCTGTTTTCCTTTCTGATTTGCTGGAAAAGGAAAGAACAAAAAATATTCAAGCTACTTTTATGTCAGACGGCACTGCATTGATTAATAACTGATAAAAAAACATTTTTGCTGCCTGTGCCTGAAAAGTCTCTCGTGACATCCATATGGCTGTTGCACGTGAGAATCATGTGCACACACACACACACCACCACCCCAACTTTCTCGGTGGAGCGCTGTGTGGTTTCACATGCAGCTTCATTGTAGCAGCTGGGATTTGAACCCAATACTTCCAATAAACAGTGGAGTGCATGCTTTATCTAATCAGTGAATAGAAAAAAAATTGGCACATTTTCTGTCTCTATCTGATGTAGATCTTGTTCGTGTAGGTTTGATTTCTTGCATTCCATTTGTTTTTGGCTTAGGAACTAACTGGATGCTGCAGGTACACAAGAGGAAGCAGCACATGCCTATGATCTTGCTGCTATAGAGTACAGAGGCCCCAATGCTGTGACCAACTTTGACATAAGCTGCTACATAAATTGCCTAAATCCTCTTCCTAAGCCGCATCCGTTGAAGCAATTCTTGGCCAACCAACATCAGGCGGTGGTGGCACAAGAGCCTAATGATGCAGCAGAACTGGCCAGCTGCATGGATCATAGTGCGGTGGACGAAGGTATCGAGGATATGACTTGGAGTACTCTTTCCATGGATCACGACTTTGATATTTACTCCGATCACAAAGTCAGCCTCCCAGGATCGAATGATCTGCAGGATTTGTTCGATGGCAGTGGTTTCGAGGAAAACATTGAGCACCTCTTTGAAGGACCAGACTTAACGACTGAAGGCCATGAGGGCGATGTTGGTGTGCCAATGAGTAGCTTGAAACAAGAAAAAGAGGTTGGCTTGAAAGGGGAGGACATGCCTTGTCAAGTGAACTCAGTTTCCTACTCTCCTATTAGCATATGCTCCTAAGGGCCTCCCTCCTCTTTTTACGTCTTGCCGTTTGAGGGAGAAATTAGCAGTGTAGTAGCTGCTTGAGGACTTCAAACAAAAAGGGTAACTTTAGTGTAAACTTCTCTCCTCAAAACCCAAGGAGTTAATGTTTTGATATAACTAACTGAGGCATGTCAAAGTGGAAAAGGTTCATGTTAATATCAGCTTCACCTGTCAATGTATCTATCTAACAAACGACTTCTCGTGCAAGTTCACGTATAACAATAAACTCCAACTCCTCCTAGAAGGGTCTGTCTGTCTTTAAGGGATAAAACTATTTATAATTAATATCAACACTTTTATCCAAATACATAATTATTTAGTTTTTAAAATCACCTGAACTTATCAATTAAATCAAATAGGCCCTTGTTCCACTTTATTCCACAATTGATGGGGGACAAAAGTGAAATAAAAAGAATTATTCTAATTGAAAATGTAAAAAGTAGAGATGAGAATTGCCTATTCTTAATATTTTTGTGGATTACAAGAGTGTTTTTGCCTTATGACGTGGACGAGGGCAAAAGTGATATAAAAAGAAGTATTCTCATTGAAAATGTAAAAAGTAATACATTTTTTTTAAAAGATGAATATATCCAAAAAAAAGATGAATATATCCAAAGGGGATCTTTCTCCCAAAAAGAATCATCTTGAGATGATCTATCGAGAGAAGTCAAAATATGAGCCGCCTTGTTAGCGTTTCGATAAATATGATTACAAGTGAATTCTTCAAAAAAAAGTATAAGATTTCAGATGTCTTGAATGATACTCTTAAGTCTTCAAGGACAAGCAGCCTGTTTGTTGATTATGCGAGTTAACTCCAAGGAATCCGAGACATAAGTAATACATGGGAGAAGTAAGAATTGTCTATTCTTAACATTTTTTGTGGATTTGTTAATCTTATTCTAAAGTTAAGATGTCTATAGCCAAAGAGTCCCCAAGGTGTCGAATATTTATTAACCCTACTCAGGGGACGCCTAAAACTTTGGAAGAAATTACATAACAAAAGAACCAACCCAAAGACGATGAACTGTGATAGTTGAGCTAGGTGACATGAAAGCAAACTAGGAGCCCGAACTAAAAGCTAATTAAACTATCACGAGCAATGAGACCATCTGTATATGTTAAATATCCAGAGAAAGATCTAAATGTTTTCGGCCCCTTACTCTCATGTAAATGCAAATTTTAAGATAAAAAGCTCTATGAAGCATCTTCTTCATTTATAAAAGAAAATTGCTCACTCCAGCATATCGTAGGTACACATACCTCAGAGTGACCATGACAAAAGTTGATTAGATTCTATTAGATGTGTAGTAAATAAGTTTTAACATATCATGCAAATGGAAATAGAAAGAGAAAAGGAAGCATTACCAGTTGAGGAATGAAGGTACTATGTACTTAAAATTCTGAATGCAGGCATGTCTTGTATGCTGGAAACGCCTTCTGATGTGAGTTCCTGCTCTAGGTTTGCTATAGTTGCTTTTAGAACATCCTGAGAGTTGGACAACCGTAAGCCTAAATGAACCCATAAGCAAAAATCAGAAAACCACAATCAACAGGTGTTTACATTGAACTGCATGTACGTAGCCTTTCTTTCAAGCCATTCTGAATCAAGCATCTGAAAAGTCACACAGTATAGGTTATCAAAGGCCATCTCATCTTTACTGAGCAACTCCAGAAAACAGCGCCCGACTCTGGAAGTTACTTTGTCTGTCAAAAAAGAAAAAAGCTAGCTAACATTATAAAAAAAAGAAAAAGAATTGCAACATGTAACGTGCTTTACAATGTAATAGTATATCTTTGCAAGGCTCCTGTAACATTACCTGATTTCCATTCCAAAATCTGGGTCAACATAAATGAAATATTGACACCAGCTAAAGCAAATGGGTATTCCCACTCAGCTCTCTCCCCATCTACTTTGTGTAATATCCTATTGAAAGCATTCTGAAGAGGGAAAAAAATGAATCTGAAAATGTCCCTATTCAATGGCTAGTTTTGTTCATCAAATAAGATTTTTCTTAAACAAGAGAATATTACTGGGTAGTTTTCAGCAAAATATATCATATTCTCCAACGATATGAATCCACCGCCCCTGAAACCAAAACATTCAACTAAACATCAAGTTCCTCCGGTAATTCCATCCAATCTTAAACAATGTTTACAGACCTGAAATCCGTTGACGGATCAGAACCTTGCCAGCCCATTTCTTTCCACAAATCTGAGTTGAGTGGGGGGACTTCTCTGTCGGGAAAAGCCAAACTCCAAAGTTTCTTCAAAGCATCCTGCAATGTTCATTACAATGTTTCACACACCATTATGTTAATTTTCATATGACTTTTCAGAGAGATTAAGGGAATCAATATACACTGAGAACAATCTTTGGGGAAGATTGGGATAAGAATTCTAAAGCAGTAACACCTGGTGATCCTCAAGAGATGCATCAAACGAGATTTCTGCTCTGCGCCTTAAAATTCTCAGCCTTTCTTCCTAGATAAGGAGCGCAAGGAAAAACCATAAGCAAAAGGATATTTATATGGCATGAAAAGGCTGCAACAAGTAGTATACTAAATCGAAATTACAGTAGAACCAGAGGACAACATTTATAACAAAGTTGAATGACAGAAGAAAGAACATAGAAATTAACACAAGAATGAAGTGCAATATTGGTATAAACTCCGCCAAGTTAGATAAGTAAAACAAACAAATCGGAGCTAAAAAGAGCCATCTAAGGATGGTTTTCATAAAGATGCAAGTAACTCTTTAACTAGCTTGGCCGACCGCCAGATAGCACAATGCTATCTGCGGATCTCTTAGTTCTGGACGAGAGGGCAAGCTATCACTCTAATATGAACCAACATAATGGCTACATCAGGTGCCGTACTTTACCGGTGATATATCAATGACCACTGACACCAAAACATTTTGAACATATATATAAACAGCATGAAACAGGGAAACAAATTAAATCTTGTCAGCAACACATAATATGGATAACTTATTTGCCTTAGTACTCATGCTGATGAAGAAATTTTTTAGTGTTTTGCATGCAATTCAAATGGACTTTGGAGCTGTTTCCATTGATGTGAGTGGTGCATGAACAGTATTGAGAGTGATTAAGTTTGAGTCATGACTCTTGATTACCAGAACCTTTTATTAACTCAATTTTATTCACAATTTCACATGCACACATGTAAGTTGAATCTGTTGGTGGTTACCTGCAAAGGACTGAGTTTTACCGAAAGGTTTTTGTACCCCTCTGTGGCAGCTGAAATCGTGAAAAAATCCCATAGAAAGAATCCAAAACTAATGAAAATATTTGCTGCAAGAAAAGGAAAGTTGTTAACATTAGTGCGGAAAGTTGTTAACATTAGTGCATTGATTGTGATGTGAATAAGGTTAAAGATGATTGAAAATAGTAAATAATCCAAAAAAACATTAAATTGAGAATCACGAACACATTTTTTTCCAACTAAGAGCCAAAAGCAACATGCCTAAAGAGTCATGAATCAGTGAAATCCTTTAAATAAAATGGTTGAACTGGCATCAAGTTGATTTTAACTTGTATGCCTAACTGTTTCAGATGGGCCGAATGAGGAAACAATAATTAAAATGAGATGGAAATGATCAGATTCGTGACAAGAGAAATAAAAGCCAATATATGGTATCCATGGATTGCAGACTGCATAATCAAATGAGCTAAGTGATAGAAAGGAAAGTTTTAAAAGTTCTATTTTGTAAATGTAAAGTTTATAATCTTTAATTTGAAAGACTTTTTGTATCCTTTTTTTTTTGGAAAATTTGGAATATTCTTGAAACCATTACTGGTATAGTGATATACACATCATTTTAAAGTTAAAACAAGAAGTATCATGAACAATCACTTCTTTATAATTAATACTCTAATGCTCCACAAATGAAACATATCACTTAAAAAAACGATAAATTATACATCAAGTCTTTAATGAGTATAAGACACAAATTTAGAGTCATAAATCACTGAAGACATATGATCCATACATACAAGTTAAAGAGGAAACTTTACCAATCATATGTCCCATTCTATTTAATAATTCAAGAAAGAAGTTGTGACAACTCTTTCAAGACCCAAGACTTTAATGGAACGACCCACTGTTGAAAACCTGTGATTCTTTGGAATGTACTGATTAGAAAAGTTAACCACTTTAAATCAATAGAAAGGTTATATTGAGAACTCAGATAATTCTAGTTAACTTCTTAGCGTAATAAATATCTTCTTTCACTTTATGCTCCTATTCAAGTATCTAGAAAATTTTCTACATGAAAAAGTAGGTAGTAGCAAATTGTACTGAAGAAAGTGCAGCATAACAAAGCTCAAACTTACTGTCAAAACATCTAGGAATTAATATGTAGTGACAACATTATCAAAAGATGTGAATTCTCATAGAGAGCAACATTATCAAAAGAAAAGCAGAAGTAGCATACATAGGGATGAATATGAAGTTACCTATGTAACGTCCCAATTGACACATTGAGTGAGCTAAAAGATGTGCCCAACGAAGACATTCTTGCTTTCTTGCACCCCAGATATCCGCCTGGCTCCCATGAAATTTTGTGGCACAAGAATTAGTGCAAATGAAATGCATAATTTATGTTTTATGTGCATTTATATTGTCCTGCTAAACTGAGAGAAGTACCAAGGCAGGATGGTCCTCTTTGTGATCACAACCTCCAAGAAGAGGTATATTTAGATTATTCACAGCTGGTGTTTCTGCATATTTACTTCTTTCATCAAGGTCGCCATGATTGAGCCGTCTACGTACAGCTTTTGATACCATGATATGATCTTGCTGGAGTCACCAAAGTCTGCTCAAAGTTATGACAATTTATCATATTTCCCAATAGATGCCGTAATCTTCGGTAAAAACGGATTATGAAATGTACACTTATTCTATTTTCTGATGCATGAAGTTTCTGTATAAAACTGGCATTATCATGAGATCAGATTACCTTACATGATTTTATTCATCGATGTGTGAACTTCACATGAACATCTTATAGCCACATCTCATTCAAGTCCAAGGTGTCTAGGCTATGCTATCTATAGAATAAGTTACAGAAAATAAACAAGCACATATGACAGAGACATTGAATTATATAATATTTATCATTCACTGGCTCCTCCAGACAACTCATTACCTTTCCTGCTCCTTCCTTCCCCTCCTTTTTTTATTCAAACAAGAACAAGAGGATCGATTCAAGGTAAAAGAATGTGCAAGAAGAAGTACACAAGAAACCAAATCCTGACCAGAAAGAAAGTAAATGCCGAAGAAAATGTCCAACCATAAACAAAAATTCTATCCATCTTTGAGCACTTGCTCCATTACGTTGAATTGTTTTTTCCAACTGGAAGACAAATCTTTATCAGTCCAAATCATTACTACATCCTGCATCAGAATCAAACCCACAAAAGCCAAATCATTACCACATCCTGCACTCAGCATACCACTTACTGCTCAAATCGCTCACTTCTGAGCTCGAAGGAGATTAACCGATCACACCTCCCAATTTCACGCTCTAAATCTACATCGCAATCCCTTGAACCATTCTTCTTCTCCAAGATGTCGAACTACACACGGAAACAACTGCCAAAACCAAGAATTCCCCCCCAAAACTCAATTGGGTCATAAAAAGGAAGTCGAATCTCGCACTCCTCTTTAAAAATTACAGCAGCATTGCGGAAACACTTCAGAGATGGGCGAACAACAAATCGAACTCTTGACACAGCAAACAAAATGAAGGGAAATTTGAAGAAAAAAAACAAGGTAGAAGAAGAAGAAGAAGGAATCGGATGGTACCGCAAAGAACTCACCAGAAATGGCGACTGCAATCTCAATTTCTTGATGGTTTCAGAGCCGGAAGAAGCAGAAGCTATTTGTTTGTTCGTTGTTGCCGGTTTGGAAGCAGATGCGAGAAATAGTACTCTTCAGGATTAATAGCGCCAAAAATACTTGAACAAAACTACCTTTTTTTTTCTTTATAGTAACCAAAATGCGTCTTATTAAAAATAATTATTGATGTCAACTAGGGGCATTCACAGGTCGGATTTGATCCGACTCGAACCCAAATACGATCCAACTCGTTTGATTTTGTTTGGATTGGATTGAGTTGAGTTGATGACAAAATAGTTATCGAATCCGATCCAACCCGACTTTCAATGGATCGATTTGGATCGGGTCAAGCATCGATTTATTCGATTAAATTTTTTCATATATTTTTTATAATACTTAACATCAATTATATTTTAAAAAAATAAAGAAACATATTTTTTTAATATTTTATAATGATTTAAAGGATATAAAATATAAATTTGTAATATACTTTAACTTTAAAGTAATATAGAATTTTTATTAAGAATACATCACTTTAAATTTAATAAAAAATATATAAAAGTTCGGGTCGTCGGGTTGGGTCGGATTGATCGAGTTCGAAAAATTGAAACTCGTATCCGACCCGTTGGTGGTCGGGTTATAGTCGGGTCAGTTCGGGTTCGATCCGATCAACGATCCGATTCGACCCAATTGAAATTGGGTCGGTTCGAATCGTCGAGTTAATCGGGTCGATCCGACCTGGTGAACACCGCTAATGTCAACTAAAAAATTAATTTTTCTCTTATATAATTTATAATTTTTTTTATTTAGTCTTTTTTTTTACTTTGTTTGATTACCGCATCAAAGTTATTGTAGCTAACATTTTTTTTCTCCTCTCTGTCATAAATTCAATCTAATAATTAATCTTAGTGAAGAAAAGTGAAATATTAAGTAGCACGTGACTAATCTTAGACTTTAAAAAAACTTATTTTATTTTGTGGATGTTAGTCTAAGAACTCATGTACAAAAGTTTACTAATTTTATGAACGATCATGAATTTTAATGTAATGCATTTTCTTCCTAGTTTTCTTCTAATTCTTTTCTTTCTTTCTTTGAAACATTTTCTCTTTTGTTATATTGGATGCTTATATTATATGTTTAAGCCATAGTTATTGTATTCTTACAAAATGTCTAAAATAACATTATTAGTATAATTTGCTTATGACGAGTATGGTGAAATATTCACACACTACAAAAAATTTGTATTCAAAATCATATATATATATATATATATATATATATATATATGTGTGTAATCAACCCGCTAGTAAGGATATAACACGAAGAAATAATAGAAAAAAAATCCCAACATAAATATCTTCTTTGATTTTTTTTTTGTACCCACTGATGACTAACTCAATAATGTGTGATCTTTACAATTATCAATAATATTATGAGCATCAATAAGTACTTGCAAGTACTGATCGATGACTCATAACTAATCAATAATTTTATTTTTACTTTATTTTTTTAATTAATGTGCGATCTTTATAATTATCAATAATATTATGAGCATCAATAAGTACTTGTAGGTATACAATATATCAATATTAATGATCAATAGCTAATAATTAATTAATAATAAATTAAGTTTATCTTTCACTTTATTTTTCTTATCATATATCATATGACATTTTGGAAGTCTCTCCTATGACTTTCTAACGTCTTTCCCATATATTCATCCCCAATAAGTCGTCCCGATATGTCGTATGATATTTATCAATATTCAATAATTCAATCAATCATGCGTATTTATTTGTCAATATATTGAAGACAATGGTCATCTAGATGTTAATAAGGCTGGTCAAGCCCGGGTAACACATAGTACCATAAATATCCTACGTCTGAATCATAGATTAATGATTTATGAATATTTCGAGATGAGATTGACACTCTACAATATGATCAATTATTTGAAAAAAATCTTAGAATGAAATCAACACCTTACAATAATATGATCAATGATTTTAAAAAATTTCGAGATGAGATCAACACTACACAATACGATCTATCAATATATTAATCTTCAATAGGTCAATTACAATCATAATAAATGATTGTCAATTTTTAAGTCTAATTACGATTGTACATGCAATAACGCTTTTAGGTGTAGTTCAATTAATTTCTACGATCAATACTAGAAGCATAATTCAATCATCAATACATAATATATAATTATTTAATAAATAATACTTAACCATAAATTATTATTTCACTAATATCAATAAAATTATTAATAATATCTAATTACCGTTATCATCTAATAATCAATTAATAATTAACCGTTATCAATAATAGTTAATTATTAATGATTAATAATCATTATTAAAAATTAATTATAATTAATCAACATCAATGATTTAACAATTATTTACGTTAACACATAAAAATAATAATATCGAAGCATCGATCACATTAATTAAATGATTATTAAAAGACGTTAACGTCCATTGTATTATTTAATTCATATTGCATTCTCACGTGAGCTATGAATCATATTTTTTTATTTTATTTAATTAATTAATTATTATTATAATAATAATTATATATTTTTATTAAATTAAATGATAACAAATTCCTATCACATATCTGAAAATTATGTTCGCTATTTTTTTATAATCTTCTTTTCCAAACTCAATGATGTCGACGGCGAAAAGACCCTTAAACTCTTTTCTGTCTTCTATATCCTTCTCTTCCCTCTAGGAAATCGAGAGTTATCCGGATTTTTTGATGTGATAGATTAATTCTAAACTAAAAATATAATGATTATATATAGATTATAAGGGTATTTGAATAAAAAGTGAGAATCAAAAGTATATAATATATTTTATAAAGATAAAACTTATTTCAAATTAAAAATTATATTAAGTAATAAAATTAATATCATAAGTTAATATTTTTGTAAAAAATATTTTATAAAATATACCGGTTAAAACTATTAAAAATAATATAAAATTAAACTCACAAAATTTTATTTTAATAATAATATTTTCATAAAAAATATTTAAATAATTATTAATTATACTAATAAAATAATTTATATCATAAATTAAACATAAGGTAATAAACTATTTCTTATAAAATAAATTTAAGTAACATACTGTTATGTAAAGTTAGTATATTATTAAGTAATAAATTTATACTTATAATATTAAATTAGTATTAACTGAGAACTATTGCGTAAATGTCAAAAGTTAAAACAGAAAAAAAAAAGCAAAAAAAAAAACGATGAGTTAAAAAAAGTTTTCTTATAAAAAAAATTTAAGTAGTATATTGTTATGTAAAGTTAGTATATTATTAAGTATTAAATTTATAGTTATATTATTTAATTAATATTAACCGAGAATTATGACGTAAAGTTAAAAAGTTAAAATAGAAAAAAAAAACGGTGAGTTAAAAAAAAAAGCTGCAATGCTTCTGTTGTCGGTCGTGCGCAGGAACCCGCGGTTCCTGCTAACTGCAGATAGGAACCCGGAGTTACGTGACCCCGGGTTCTACGTTGGGTTCTGCGCCAAGTTTTTCAAAATATTTTATCGTTTGAAGAATCTGGCCGGAATCAGAGTTGATTCTGACTCTAATTTCAATTACCAAACTTAGCCTCAGGGATTCTTCTTCTCTCTGTTTTTTTTTTCTTCCTTCTTTTGTTTCATGCTGCATGCTCCTTTCTTCTCTCCTTTCGACTTTTCTTTTGGATTACTCCCACAATGTTCGGGGTTATTAGCATCTCGCTTCGAATCGAATACTTTATGGGTGAAGCTAATTAGTGCTCCTTTCGGTTGTTTTGATCTAAGAAGGTAAACCACCTTTTATTTTTTTTTATTTTTTTTCGGGATTACTCCCACAATCTGACTCTAATTAGTGCTCCTTTCGGTGTCCAGGGCTACTAGCACCTGACTAATCCGGTGTTTCGAGCGGGCGCGGTAAATCGGTATACCCTGGCCAAATTGGGGACTCCGGGGCTCGAACTCGGGGCTACTAGCTCCCGGTCCCTCAACCCGGGGCACAGACCCGCTAACCATCTGTGCCAACCAATTTGGTTTAAACCACCTTTTATATATACCAGCTTTGTTACTCTCTCTCTCTCATTGACCACCAGGTGCAGCCTATGCGCCAAATTTTAACCTCGCTTCACGTTGGAGATAATAACATGATGTGCTATGGGTCCCACATCATGTATTATTTTACTTTTCATCTTTTTTTGTGATGTTAGAGAAGAAGTGGGAAGTGTTTGATTGGTGGTGGTAGGTTTGGCGAGTGGTGTGAGATCAATGTTCCAGGAAACACAACAACCAGCTTTGAACGATTCTTGCAAGAATAATGTGACGGGTTCTCTTTTCGATCGATCATTTGAGAGAGAGAGAGATGTGGACCATGTGGCAGTGATGAAGAGGACAAGGTTCTCTATGATGTGGTGGAAAAGTTATGATAGCAATTGACAAATGTAGTAATTTGTTAACATTTGCTTAACAAAAGTCAATTTCACTGTATTACAGCCAAAATATCAAATTTGTTATTAAAATTAATTATTATTATCTTTTCTTATATCTTAATAATTGTTATTTAAATTAATTTGTGTTCCATATGTCCGGGAGCACAAAAAAATATTTCACATATTGTTTTATTCCCGATCAAATTGTATACCTTTAATCATCATATATATGTAAATCATGAATTTTAATTTGTTGCACAAAAAAGAAAATTGGCAAGTGAAAAATTCCACCAATTTTATGACAGAAGAACAACACTTATAATTGCACTTGTAACAGTAATAATTAATATTTATTGGTAGGCAGACAGACGTCCGTGGCTGTGATGGCGGCCACGAGGCCTCGTCCCCATGTTATTCTTACCTCACAGTCTCCTTCCACCATTCTCTCTCTCTCTCTCTCTCTCTCTCTCTCTCTCTCCATATATATGTTTGGTTCCTTCTCGGTCACAGAACGAGCTGAGAGAGAGAGAGAGATGGCTGCTGCAGCAGCAGGAGGCAAAGTGATGCAGGAGGAGGAAGAGAAGAAGGAGGCGGCGCCGCTGCTGAGGCCGTTGTTGCATGAGAAGGAGGATGAAGAGGAGGAGTTGACGTTTGGTCGGCGGCTGGTGGAGGAGAACAAGAAGCTGTGGCGGGTGGCCGGGCCGTCCATCTTCACGAGGTTCTCGGCGTTCGGAGTGACGGTGATCAGCCAAGCGTTCATCGGACACATCGGCGCCACGGAGCTCGCCGCCTACGCCCTCGTCTCCACCGTCCTCAACCGCTTTGCCAACGGCATCCTGGTATATACAGACTTTGTTTGACATAATTAGCGATTTAATTAACTCGTAACGATGATAGCAGTTTAAATGATAAATAGTGATTAGCGCTTAGTGATTAGCTATTAACGATCTATCAATAAATATATTTGATAAATAAATATTTAAATTAATTTTGTGAGCGATAAATTATTTAAATGGACATAGAAGAACTTTTAAATTATTTATATTGTTATATGCATAAGAAAGAGTATATTAAATAAAAAAATTTCGTGTACTACTTTTGAACTTCCAAATATTAGATGTTCGAACGTTTCAATACGCTCGCAGCCCATCATTTGTTACTACTCTTTTTTATATTTATTAACACTACAAGAAAATTCATAATTTACGACGGCACCTCCTTGCAAAAACATTCGTTGCAATTTTTTTGCGACGAAAGTGTTACACTATATAGTGACATTTCTGTTGTAAAAAATCTGCGACGAGCAATTTTGCGACAGATATGTGACGAAAGAGCCGTTGCAAATTATGATTTTTTTTAGTGTAAACACGTTAACAAATATTTTGAATAAGTGAAATACTAAATATTATATTATAATTTATTTTTATATCATGTCAAATAAGATCATAATCTCTTCTTTGTATATATATATAAGAATCATATGGTATGTTCCAAGATTTTGCTTCTTTTTACTTCTATCTGCAAGAGCTCAAGCTTTTATCTGTCTTCTCCCTGCACTGCAGCTAGTTACTCCTGAAAGATTCAGTTCGAATGTTGAATGTTCAAGTAGATCGCTTAAAAGCTTTTTTACTCTACTTAAAAAAGTCTAAAAGGTTCTTGTTTGTGAGTGGAGCTCACAGTTCTTGTCTAATTACTTGGTCATGTCCTTTGTCTTTAACTTCTTCTTCTTTGTGGAATTTGCTGCACCCACAGAATAAAAAATAAAAGAAAACAAATAGAAAAATGAGTGTTGAATTCCAAAATGAGATGTCCCAATAAATGCACAACCTCTGGATGTTATCTTCTTTTTACGTCTCCAAAGCAATTTTTCCAAACTTTAACAAATGGCTTTCATTTCCACATTCTGCCTACTCTGACACTTAAATTTAGTGCACAATTAATTAAAGCCTTCGTAGGCACCAGGTATTTTTGTTAAAAATAGATATATTCTTTTTTACGGTCACGGTCTGAGACCCACCAGTAATGCAGGGTTACTAGCACCTAACTAATCCAGATAAGTTCTTTTTAATACAAGACAGTTACGGAACTTGTACTATACATATATATATATATTAACAAACATGATCACAACAAGCTTCTAGCCACATGAACATATATGAGCCAAAAGTTCATGACATCACTACAAACATTAATTATTCTAAATTTCTCCGTTAAACATGCATCATGTTATTATACCTCGAATTATTATATTCTATATTAAAAATTATGAAAAAAATTAAAAAAAAATTTATGACGATAATGAAAGGTATGAATTCTTATAAATATGAATTAAGATTTTATGATGTACTCTTCTTTTTTTTGACATAGTAAAATTTCTTTTTTAGTGGCAACCTTCTTTGCCCGTGAATATTTTCCTTTTGTTCACATTGATCAAAAGAATTTTATCACGTTAAAATATGTGCGTCAATTTTTATTTCTCGTTTTTTAGTTCATTGTTTTGATTCTTGATCGATCTCTCGCCCTATATTCTCGACACATCATAAATTCATAGCTCTACGATATAATATTATTTAATTTAAATTAAAAGCTCTAAAATATAATATTATTTAATTTAAATTACCAACTAAATACTTCAACATGTTTTTTTCTTCAGCTTGGCATGGCAAGTGCATTGGAGACACTGTGCGGGCAGTCTTATGGCGCGAAGCAGTACCACATGCTCGGCATCTACCTCCAGAGATCTTGGATCGTCCTCTTCGCCTGCAACCTCCTGCTCTGCCCCCTCTTCATCTTCACCACCCCCATCCTCAAGCTCCTGGGGCAGGACGACGCCATCGCCGAGATGGCCGGCACCATCGCCCTCTGGTTCATCCCCATCTCCTTCTCCTACATGTGGACCTTCACCCTCCAGATGTTCCTCCAGGCGCAGAGCAGGAACATCATCATCACCTACCTCGCCGTCGCCACGCTCGCCCTCCACGTCTTCTTCTCCTGGTTGATGGTCATCAAGCTCGACCTCGGGGTCGCCGGCGTCATGGGCTCCATGATCATGGCCATGTGGCTCCCGGTCCTGGGACAGCTCGCCTTCGTCTGCTTCGGCGGCTGCCCCCAGACGTGGACGGGCTTCTCGACCGCCGCGTTCCAGGATCTCTGGGCGGTCGTCAAGCTCTCCGTGTCGTCTGGAGTCATGCTCGTGTAAGTACTACTAATTTTGCTTCTTCTGTACAAGTAAACTGGACATGTTTCCGATGGTTGCACTTGGTTTTCTGCTTGCAGCCTGGAGTTCTGGTACAACACCATCTTGGTTCTTCTCACAGGGAACATGAAGAATGCAGAGATTGCCATAGATGCTCTTTCCATATGGTAAATATTGCCAATGATCTGTACAGCATTATATGATCTGATATCTGATACCCTGCATCTACTGTTTCAGCTTGAACATTAATGGCTGGGAGATGATGATAGCTATTGGCTTCTTAGCAGCAGCAGGGTAATGCTTCTGATTTCTGAACTCACAGGTTTAATTGTTCATCTTGTTGCTAACGAAATGAACACAGGGTGCGGGTGGCCAACGAGCTGGGAGCAGGAAGCGCGAAGAGGGCGAAATTTGCGATAATTAACGTAGTCCTGACATCGTTAGCGATCGGCATCGTGCTGTTCGTGCTGTTCCTCATCTTCCGCGGCAGACTTGCTTACATATTCACCAACAGCCATGAGGTTGCAAGAGCAGTCGCTGACCTTTCTCCTCTGTTGGCCTTCTCTTTACTCATGAACAGCGTTCAACCAGTGATTTCTGGTGAGTTTAATTTCCACTAAATCCAGAAAAAAGACTTCACGAAAAGTTCGAGAACACGAATAAAAGATCACAAGAGAAACGCAGAAAAAATAGAGAATACACACAAATTTATCCAAGTTCACCATTTACTTAGGGTTACGTCATGCAAAGAGGTTTCACTATTATTATTTTTCGTTACAATCGCTCAACATCACGCCTGAAATAAGAGCAATATATATATATATAGGTTCAAAACCCTAACAAAAAGAGAATCTCTTAATCCGCACCATACGGAGGTAGCCGTCCGTTGACCGGGCAGCGTCGGAGGGCGGGGCCCTCCATACTCTCCCTTTCCGTGCGTAGGGATTAGACGTCATTGGGTAATACTTCAGTTCCTCTAAACTTACGTGGACGTAACCGATGTGAGAAATAAGAGGCCCTAAACTATTCGCCAACTCCAACAAAACTAAGCAACATATATCAGTCAGAGTTCTTAATTTATGGGATCTGTGTTCTTCTGAACTGAATCTGATTCACAATCCTTGATTCACAGGTGTTGCCATTGGCTCGGGGTGGCAGAAGAAGGTCGCCTACGTGAACATTACCTGCTACTACGTGGTTGGCATTCCTCTAGGGGCTGTGCTTGGCTATGTTCTTGGTTTCCATGTCAAGGTAAACTCCAAACTCCTGTTCTATGCAAAACAGAATTAGATTGCATTCTCTGAATTTGTTTCAATAACTGTGACAGGGAATTTGGATTGGAATGTTGATGGGCACAGGCGTTCAGACTTTAGTGCTCATTTACATCACCTGGACAACTGACTGGGAAAAACAGGTACTTACTAACTTCTCTGTTCACGTCATTGCTGTGTCAATTGATTCAGTCACAGTAGATTCAAGCAGTATTTAAACTACCTGTAAAGTGACTTCATGCATGATACTCTGATTGATTCTTCATATTGTGCATATGGAGCAGGTGGTTATGGCCAAACAGAGATTGAACAGATGGAACTTGGACAAGCCAAGGAAGACAAACGAGAATTCGGAGGTTGCTTAGGCTGTTTCTCTGTTCATAAGAGATGAAATTGTGTCAACACTCAGAAGAAGGATCTTTTGTCAGTTGCAATTCTTTCAGCTTTTATGCTGTTCTTTTTTCTTCTTTGTTTAAAGCTGCTGAAAGGAATCCAAGGGGAGAAGCAGCATTTGTTATTAATTTAATCATGTATTCATGCTCAAATTTTTGGTTTGGTTGTATGATTGATTGCATTTGAAAGAGAAGCCAAGAAGAACAAAGAACATAAAATTTTGCTTCAAATGAAGAAAAATGCTTTCTCTTTCGGTCTTTCTAAAATGGTTGATAATTTTATAATTGAGACTTAAGTGTGTGTCTCTAGGCCACCCTCTTTTTTTTATTAATGGGTAGAACTCCACCGATGTACAAAATTCTTAGTACTCGATTAATTCAATGTCCGAACGAACGCGGCAAATGTAAATCCTTATCAAATTATAAATTTTAAAGTTTGAACTCGGAACTACTAGTTCTCGATCTCTGAGTTCGTGACACAACCGCTAATCATTTGTGTCAACTTGATTCTCTATGTCATTCATTTGACAATGTGTGAAATCGTTATGATCGTAATAAAAAATAATGAATTTCACATCTTAAAACTATAATCTATTTTCTATTTAACTATTCGTATGTTCATTATTTTAATTTTTGCGATTTTTTTATTAAATAGACAGGTGTAATCATAATTTTTTTTATCACGCCTACATTGAAGTTGAATAATCAAATTCAATAATTTTTCTAATCATCTAAATATTATCATTAACCCTAAAATATTATCTAATAATTTTTTTTCTTTATATATTTTATTTTAACGCTTTTAACATTGCATACTTAAGATAGTAATAAATTTCTTTATGCATTTATTGTGTCACATTAAAAGCTCATTATTTTTTAACCACTACTATGCTTTAAGTGGGAAACTATTAATTAAAAGCACATGACAGCTTTCTTCTATGTCTTTTTTTTTTGTCAATTTCTTGTTGACCAAGTCAAAGTTTTGTGGTCAAACATAAAATTTACAATTCTACTACCAAAAAGAAGAAAAATCACACTTCTGTAAATTAATTTACTAAAGCAAACAAAGCAATTGAGTTAACATGGAAAAACTCAAAGAAAGAAGTGGGAATTGTAGGATTTGGTTGGGGCATGGGAGGGTTTGAAGGTGGTTAGAGATGAATGGTCCATATCCGTCCCAATTAATGGACTTTAATTTGTTCTTACCACAAGCATTTAAGGACAAGACAACAACCAGCCAAAATAATATGATGCCAGTGTCGTATGAGAGAGAGAGAGAGAGAGAATGAAATAATGAATGATGAATTGATGATGGCATGGATCAGATGGACAAGGTTATCTACGAAAAATGATATATACATGTAATTCAAACATTGTTACTCAAATAATTGGAGCATGAGCACATATCACTATTGTAACGCTCCCATATTCGACTTTGCCACCCGACAAAATCATGATTTCAAGGACGTTACAACACAATATAATTACCATTTGGTTTGATCATTTGACTGGTCAACCCCAGAGCTACATCATATAAATACAATATATGAAAACTAAACATCTCTGCTATATATAAAATACTCAATATGTTTCATCAATTCCCATAAAAGACTATCATCCAATAATAGACTATAACATAATACTAAAACCATAGAGTTCATCATCCTCTCATGACAAAACACACAAGACTTAATCTTAGACCAGGATCCTCTGCCATGTGCAAGTAGACCATCACGAGCCGCATCATCATCAACACCATCATCAGTACCTAGATATTCTTAGGGCGGCCTACAAAATTGAATAAGCAGGGGAGATAAAACCTCCCGTAAGTTTTGACACTCAGTATGTAAAAGACATAAATAAAAAAAATATGTGACGTGAATATCAATTAACAATACTTAACAATTTCAATATATCAATGAGAACAATTCCTTATCTTTCAATCTCAATAATCCATAGATGACAAAAGTAGCAATTTCTGTCTCAGCTGGCGAGGTTCATATACTTTCTTTTCAATATACTTAAGTCATCATCAATATCATTATCTATTTAGATTGTCTTATATGAAGCGTTCATTATCAATCAATGTGAGCCTTATTTAATGCAAGAAGATTCGGATTATCCCCCCGGTGCCAATGTGGGTCTCTCTCCGACCAAGTCTCCATATCCATATAATAGTTCTCGAAGGAACGCAATAGTCCCCTGGAGAAGAGACGCAATAGTTCCCGAAGGAACGTCATAACAATAGTCTCCTAAGGGACGCAATAGCCGAGGGGGTCCTCCTCTTCAAGCTCAAGTTTAATCACAATCAATATCACTTTTAAATCCTATCTTGAGCTAGGTTATCGCTTAAAGATACCTAAATCTACACCGCTCATCAATTCATATTCAATCAATAAATATAATCACTGTCATCGTGGAAATAAAAACCATCTTTTTAGCAAGAGTGAAATCTGGTAACATGTCACGGCTCGTGACTGATCTGTCACGGCCCATGACAGATCTGTCACGGCCCGTGACCACTGTGTCACGGCCCGTGACTATGGTGTCACGGCCTGTGATGCACGGTCACGGCCCGTGAAGTTCGTCACGGCCAGTGATTGGTCGCGGCCGTAACCGGCATGTGGTTACGTTCAACATGGTCACGGCCCATGACAATCCTATCACGGCCGTGACATAACAGGGTCGGTGATGGTCACGACTCGTTACGGTCGTACCCAATCATACGGGTCGACCGAAATCCTCTCGGAATGACTATTATGATCGTCACAGTTCATTACGATCATCACGTCTCTTTGTCACGGCCGTGACACTCTCCATCACGGCCCGTGACGCTTTCATTACGACCGTGATGGAGGCTTCTGGGCATCGTCCGAACACGCGACTGTCGCCGTCAACTTCTGTCACGGCCCGTGACAGGTGTGTCACGACCCGTGATGGAGAATTCCGGGACGAAAATCCGATGCCGTCCGTTTGAGTCCCTCCGTCACGGCCCGTGACGGAAATTTCCTGGGCGAACGCCGCCTCGTTTCTTCTCCAAATCGAGCCGAGATTCTTTCCTGTAACTATGTCAATATATGGGCATTTAACACAACAATTTCCTACCGTTTTTTGTCTTAAAATCTACATTATAACCATATTATATTTATGAACGGATATATCTAATTGATCCATCATATAGAGAAACTTTTCTAGGGCAGAACATCACATATTCGTCTTGGGAGTTAAAACCAGAATCATAACACGAGATAATCATATAAAAACCGTCAATAATGTCAATAGAAGGCCTAACATGCATCGATCTATCATGAAGATCTATCCTAAGGGAATCCACCATTTACATACCTTGAAATTATCTTCTATATGTTCCTCGCCTTGGGTTGTCTCTCTCCTTCTGCGCGTTGTCCTCTGCGTCACCTTGTCCTGACGGCTAGGGCAGAAATTAGGTTTTTGCTAGATTATTTTCTTAAGGATAGAGATTTATATGTGAGGAATTAGGGTTTGGGTGGATTTTTAATTGGCCCAATTACTTATTTAATGATCTTTTAATCTTGGCCATCCATTTAATGTGACGAGGATTTGAGGTATTACAAGTATAATTTATTATTTGGATCATTAAATTTGTAATTCGTGATTAATAAAAACAAATAAAAATATAAATTTTAAGTAGACAATTTATTTTTAATTATATATTTTAAATATAGCTATCAAATAATATACATTATCTATTCTACTTAAATATTGTACATTTTCATTGTTTATATAGTGATGTATCATCGTGTCATGAGACATTATCAATCA
>LTAE01000217.1:16337-38044 GCA_001647135.1 Pontederia paniculata | reverse complement strand
ATTAAATTGTAGGAAATTAACATGTGAATGATCTGTTCAAAAATATTAATTTCTTTTTTTTTTGCATCTGTAAATAATAAAATCTTGATCAAATGTGTAAGGAAATAATAGTTCTTATATCGAAACATTTTTTCTTCTATATTATTATGTGTATTATATTTTTATTAATTATTTTGAACAAATATTTTCAAGTGTAACATTTGAATAATTTGTTTTGGACGCTTCGTGTTTGTCTTTTGCCATTTCTTTTGCCATTTGAATAATCTTGATCAAATATTTTTTTTTTGCAGCTTGGCATGGCGAGTGCATTGGGGACACTGTGCGGGCAGTCCTATGGCGCAAAGCAGTACCACATGCTCGGTATCTACCTCCAGAGATGTTGGATCATCCTCTTCGCCTGCAACCTCCTGCTCTGCCCCCTCTTCATCTTCACCACCCCCATCCTCAAGCTCCTGGGGCAGGACGACGCCATCGCCGAGATGGCCGGCACCATCGCCCTCTGGTTCATCCCCATCTCCTTCTCCTACATGTGGACCTTCACCCTCCAGATGTTCCTCCAGGCGCAGAGCAGGAACATCATCATCACCTACCTGGCCGCGGCCACGCTCGCCCTCCACGTCTTCTTCTCCTGGTTGATGGTCATCAAGCTCAACCTCGGGGTCGCTGGCGTCATGGGCTCCATGATCATGGCCGTGTGGCTCCCGGTCTTGGGACAGCTCGCCTACGTCTGCTGCGGCGGCTGCCCCCAGACGTGGACGGGCTTCTCGACTGCCGCGTTCAAGGATCTCTGGTCGGTCGTCAAGCTCTCCGTGGCGTCCGGAGTCATGCTCGCGTGCGTATATATATGGGAAAAAAGAATATGTAGCGCACTTGTACAAAAAATATCAAATTCTTTTTACAGCTAGTATCGTTACTTTCTGTTGCGCTACACGCATTAGACTAAAAGTGCGCTAGACGCTCTCTGGCCCATATATTAATTGTATCATGTTACTGTTTGCTTCTATAGAAGCAAATTGGAACTTGTATTGATGGTTGCACTTGGTTTTCTGCATGCAGCCTGGAGCTCTGGTACAACACCATCTTGGTTCTTCTGACAGGCAACATGAACAATGCAGAGGTTGCCATAGACGCTCTTTCCATATGGTAAACTTCATGAATCCATCACCTGCTAATCTGTGCAGAATTATATAATCTGATATATCTGACCTGCATCCACTGTTGCAGCTTGAGCATTAACGGCTGGGAGATGATGATAGCTATTGGCTTCTTATCAGCTGCAGGGTAATGCTTCTGATTTCTGAACAGTGAGCACACAGGTTTCATTTGTCAGTTCATCTTGTTGCTAATGAACTGAATACAGGGTGCGGGTGGCCAATGAGCTTGGAGCAGGAAGCGCAAAGAGGGCGAAATTTGCGATAATTAACGTGGTCGCGACATCGTTCGCGATCGGCGTCGTGCTCTTCGTGCTGTTCCTCGTCTTCCGCGACAGGCTCGCTTACATATTCACCAACAGCCATGAGGTTGCAGGAGCAGTTGCTGACCTTTCTCCGCTGTTGGCCTTCTCCATACTCATGAATAGCGTTCAACCAGTGATTTCTGATGAGTTTATAAATACCTCGCAACGGAAATACTACTTCCACGTTTTACTGTCGTCATGAGAAGAAAGAAGACTACTTGTTCACAATCCAAATACCTCATAACTCTAATGAGATTTCAGCAGCGTTTCAAATTTCTGCAAGAACAACAACACATTTCTGCAAAGGAGTGAACTCATATGCACACAAAATAACTACTTGTTAACTGCAGAAAATGCCCATTATGGGCGATTGTCCAACAACATCAAATGATACGAAGAGAAGCAACATAAATCAGTCAGATTTCATAATCTAAAGGATCTGTGTTCTTCTGAACTGAATCTGGTTCTCAATTCTTCTTCCCTTTCAGGTGTTGGGATCGGTGCAGGATGGCAGAAGAAGGTTGCTGTCGTGAACATTGCCTGCTACTATTTGGTTGGCATACCTCTAGGAGCTGTGCTTGGTTATGTTCTTGGTTTCCATGTTAAGGTAGAATCTTATATCCTGTTCTTTGTATATTTGTCATCTTTCATCTCCTTCTAAGATGATAGAACAGTGATGCATATTGGCCAAGTTGGTAGTAGCCTGTAGCTAGAAACACCATGATTGTGCAGCTGAAGTTTAGCAGCTGCTTGAACTATTGAACTGCAAAACAAAATTATATTTACATTATCTGAATTTGTTTCAATAATTGCCACAGGGAATTTGGATTGGAATGTTGCTGGGGACAGGCGTTCAGACTTTGGTGCTTCTTTACATCACCTACACAACTGACTGGGAAAAACAGGTAGGTCAATTACTTGTCTGCTCATGTTATTGGCTGTGTCAATTTATTCAATCATAGTCTTACTTATAATGTGAGTAACTTAGTGCATGATTTCATTGATTGATTTATCATGTTGGCCATGTGGAGCAGGTGGTTCTGGCCAAGCAGAGATTGAACAAATGGTACATGGGCAAGTCGAGGAATCCGAACGAGAATTCAGAGGTTGATTAGATTGTTTCTTTCAGTTCAAGAAGGATGGAATTCTGTCAACACTAGAAGAAAAAGATTGAGGAAGGAACATATGGATCTTTGTGATCAGTTGCAATTCTTTCAGCTCATTGTGCTGTTTTCTTTTTTTTTCTTGTTTATGGCTGCTGAAGGAAATCTGAGGGGAGAAGCAGCTTGTCTGATTAATTTCATCATGTTTAATAATCTGAATTGTCTCTAATGACTTATTGTATCAGAAAGAGAAGCAAAGAAGAAAAGAAAAGAACATAAAAGATAGTATTCCAAACGAAGAAATTAGTAAAAAAAAAGTTTCATGTATGTGCTTCCTAGTTAAGTATGGAACACCATGTTATCTACATCTTTAATTGTAAGATATTAAATCTACGGTGAAAATTAAATTTTCTCTTTTCTACTTTTTTTCTCTCCTAATTCTATTCACCATACATTATACGGTTAAAAATATATATAGCATAATGCTCCTTACTTAAACCTCCATTTTTTAGTGTTTTCGTCTTTACCAAATATCTCTTGGCTCACTTTTTTTCCTCAAAAAAAAAAGTTTAGTGTAAATCATAACTTGACTCGTTTAATTCGACGATCCAGATTAAAAAGGCAAAAGAGCTGATTGAAAAAAAAATATTTATTTCCTTAAATAGTAAAAAAGCTACTAATTACCTGCATAAATAAAATTTAATCGGATCACCTAACTTACGAGTCAAGTTATGATTTACATTCCATTAAACTAAAAGAAAATTCATTATGACTATTTCTATTTTTCCTTACAAAGAAAATCATAATATTAATAAATAATTATTTCTTTGCTAACTAGTTCGATAGAAAATATATTTAAACTCGTTAGTTCTTTTGTTCATCCACTAATCAACTGAAAAAAACGATATTAACACCATAATTGTTGATTAGTGGGTACAAATTATATTTCTAGAATATGTTCACAAAGAGAACATCCAAAATTTTGACCCAAAAGTGCACGCTACTCCTTCATTGGTTGTGTCAGCGGGGACCGCCATTTCGATCCGACGACTTGTGGTCAATATTATTCCGCACGTGAGCTCTGCGTATCTGGTGCGCGTAGAATCGGCGCAAAACGGAGTCCCACCGCGGTATGAAACGTAACTGCCACCGTTACTTTTTTTTTATTTTTTCTCCGCCATTTTTTTCTCTGTGGAGTTCGTCGTAGGCGAAGAAGAGAAGGCGACGACTCCATCGACGCCTTCGAAGGAAGGAAACCTTCCGGTAATCCCTCCTACAACTCGCGCCTTCTCGTTTGGTATTTTGGATGTACGATTCGTTCTTCTCTCGTTGAGATTTGCAGATCGATCCCTTTTTTTTTTCAAAATTTGCCGCCGTTTCGTTTTATTGCTTCCGGTCGAATTCGATATTTCAGATCTGTTGTTAATTCGTCTGGTGAAATGGATTTGGTGCTTTTTGTTTGATTTCCTCATGTGGATTGCTGGGGTTTTTGGTTGTTAGGGTTCGCTTCAATCGATAGTTTCGATGATTTCGTTATCTCGTTCTTTTGATAGGTGAAAGATGGGGCTTACGTTCACGAAGCTGTTCAGTCGTCTCTTCGCGAAGAAGGAGATGAGGATTCTCATGGTGGGGCTCGACGCAGCCGGTAAGACGACCATTTTGTACAAGCTCAAGCTCGGCGAGATCGTCACTACCATCCCAACCATTGGTAAGAATCTCAATTACATATTAAATTCTTGAAATTGTTAGCATTAGTATGGTAAATATGTCATCTTTTATGGTTGGATGTGGTAGTGACTAGTCTTATACTTCAATAAGATGAAATTACCACCTTTTCTCTGTTATCCACCATTTAACCACTTGTTACCTTGAATGCCCGAAATAGTGTTGGAGTATTATTGTTTGAAATTGTGGTGTTGTATTGCAACATATAACTACCTTTTTCCTGCTATAATAGTTTGTTGTCTGTTTAAAATTTCACCTTGAGTTTCTCTGCAAACAATATGCTGCCCTTTTGAAATTGTGGTCAAATTTTTTTTAAAAAAATAATTTTTATTTGATTTGCAAAACTCAGTGTAGTTTTTAGTACCTTAATAAGATTATCAAAAAGCATAATGCTTAGTCATTATACTATTCTCCTATTCTGCCAACCATATTGGTACTGCAATAAGATGACTTTCCCATGCATTGAAATTTTGTGACTTGAACATATACACATTTCAAACCACATACTTCGATGCAGGATTCAATGTGGAGACTGTGGAGTACAAGAACATAAGTTTCACCGTATGGGATGTTGGTGGCCAGGACAAGGTAAGTTTGAAATATGTTTAAAACCTTATATTGGTTGGATTCTACTTGTAAGTTTATGGGTCTCTGTTCATTTTTTTTGTGTTATTAGTACACAAATCTCTTCTTGTTGTTATAAATGGACTTGATTAACAATGTTGAGTTTATGTATAGAGAGCCAAACTTAGAAGTTTAAGAAAAAAAGACTATTGATCTTATTACTGTTTTGAATTGTTCGTGTCATAACCCATATATGCAGATGCTTATCTGGATGGGCATTTTATTTGGAGGGATGGGGTTGAAACGAAGATTTGGTTTGACATGGAGTTTGCATGAACATGCTTGGTTTTGCAGCCATGCTATTAAATCATTTTACTTCCTCTATCATCGTTCTATTGATTTGTTTTTTTTGTGAAAACAGATCAGGCCTCTGTGGAGGCATTACTTCCAGAACACCCAGGGCCTTATCTTTGTCGTTGACAGCAATGACAGGGACCGTGTAGTCGAGGCAAGAGATGAGCTTCATAGGATGCTAAATGAGGTCAGTTTGCATTCCAATAGTATCTTTTTGCTGTAATTTAAATTTATAATATTTAACATTTTTTTTGTTCTAGATCTTTTGGTTCAGCAGTTTATTTGTTATAAAATCTCAAAAAAAAACTTTACAAAATCTGTCCCTCTTCCTGATCATATTTAACATTTTTTTTGTTCTAGATCTTTTGGTTCAGTAGTTTATTTGTTATAACATCTCAAAAAAAACTTTACAAATTTGTCCCTCTTCCTGATCATATTTAACATTATAACTGAGAGGGAGAGAGAAAAGTTAGGACAAGTTGAAAAGAATGCTGAACTGGAAAGGAAAGAGGAAATAAATAAGAACGCATTCATGCATGGTTGACATGGATTGTGATGCTAAGGAGATTCTTTTTATGAGAAAGTGATGCTAAAGAAACATAGAGAAAAGGAGCAAGAATTATGTTTGTCATCTTGCTTTCATGTTAAAAACAGTTGTCAAAAACAAATTGTTCTCTCCTTTCAAAAAAAAAAAAGAAATATTGCTCTCAATGATCAACTTCCCATTGACTCATGGAGTTTTTCTGAAAAAAAAAATCAAGGAGGAATTTTAATACTTTTTCACTGCATGCTAAAGAATTTTGTGCCTAAAATTCATCTCAATCATGGCAGGATGAGTTACGTGATGCTGTGTTGCTTGTGTTCGCAAACAAACAAGATCTTCCTAATGCCATGAATGCGGCTGAAATTACTGACAAACTTGGACTGCATTCTCTTCGTCAACGTCACTGGTATGACTCCTGCTGGGCATGCAAGTCATATGCAAGATATACTGAGTTTCTTTACTTTTTATTCCTCTCTGCATAAACAAGTTGATGATGGTTAAAATGTTGCACTTGAAGCTCCTATTAGAGTGATTGATAGTCGGTTGTAATGCTACATGAAACTAAAATAAATGCACTGGAATTATTTTGACCTTATGTCTTTCATGCTTGAAATGCACATTCACTTGCTTCAGACAAGTAGGTAATTGGGGCGCAATCCAAACAATTCTCGTAAGTTCTGCTCTCTGTGATTTTGCAGGTACATACAGAGCACATGTGCTACATCTGGAGAAGGGTTGTATGAGGGGCTTGATTGGCTCTCCAACAACATTGCTAGCAAGGTATTTTCCCTTCCTTCATTGAAGTCGAAGCATTACCCCTTGACCATGGAAGACATGCATTAGGATAAGAGAAACGAGGATTGTTTTGTGTTTCATATCAATTAGATCAATGTAGGGTTTCTACTTGCGGAAGTAAGATTAGTTGCATTGCCGCTACTGGTTGGCCTAGGGTTCACTTCTTGGTTAATAAATACCAAGGAACCTTTGCATCAACTACTATAATAGTGCACAATTAGGTATTGCAACTCGAGTCAACCATAGAATTAAACATTTTTGGCATGAGTTCATGTTATCAAGTGTTGACTATTTTTTTCAGATATAACCTGTATAGCATGATTTTGAGTGCCTCACTTCAAGGATGAGTTTTCTTAAGCTGTGCATTGGAGTATTACCGTGTTAGTCACATGTCCTAGTCAAAGTGTTACAGATGGTATTCTTTTTATTTCTTGATGTGTAGATCAGTTTTTTGCTGATTTTTTCTCCTTTCTTTTTGTTCTCTAGGCCTGATTCCCATGACTTTTGGCCGGCTATCTTGAATACATTGCTGGAGTATAGGTATAACTTTTTTTTGTGGTGTGTGTTTCTTGTTTCTCTGTAATGATATGACTATCTAGTTTAGCTACTCATTGTTGAATTTTCTGGGCATCTTGTTGTAGACATTTTAATAGTATTGTGGCAATCATTTTGCTTTCTAGATGTGGGTTGGGCATGGTGTCTATTGTGTGCTATGTGAATCTCTGTCCAATTGAACTTTGAAGTTTCAGATGGTACGGATATGGCTAATGACGTTTCTCTGACATCAGTTTGGTTCATTCCATTTGCTACAAGAAGTGTATCAGAGGGACCTAAAGCTTTAAAGTGTTTGGAAATCTATATTGGCTGCTAATGATGTCGACTCACTTTTACTTTGTTGTGGCCTCCTGGGGATAGTAAAAGGGGATAAGGGATGTGTGGAGCAGGTTTTGCTCCACATGTATAGAGTGTCGTCTGATCTCAAATGGACGATTGAGATTGAGACACGGTTCAAATGTGCTTGTCACACATTTGTGCATGGTTTATTGTCGGTTTGGCTAGTTTGTGGGGCCGCTTTAGGGTAAACTAAAAACACCTAATTTTTTTCATACTTCCAGTTCTCTCAATCACCCCCAATCTCTCTTGATTGCACGACCCTCTCGCTGCTATTGCTTCCACGTTGCTGTTGGTGGAAGTAGGCTCTAAGCTCTATCGTTGTTGGTTGCCTCTCCTCACCTTGAAGCCTTATCGCCGCCTACCCTCTTGCGTGAAGACTACCACCGACCTCCCGTCATCTCTGATCTCTTCTCTCCTAGCCTCGTAGCTCCATCGTTGCCTCTCCCATGCGTGAAGACTGTCACTGCCTCTCCTCCCTGTTGCTTGTGGCCTCCTGACCATGCTGCGTGAGCACGACCGCCGGTTCTCATCCCTGTTGCTTGAAGCCGATGATTGAAGACTGTCGCCGAACTCCAACAACTAGATCAACTCCGACAAATATTCCACTATTTTTATATATTCTTTGTGTACCCAACTTATTTAGATCTATGATTTTGTTGGATGTATTTTGTGCATATTACACTTTTTTTGGGGGTTGAATGTGTATCCCACACTTAGAAGAGATTGAGGTTATGGCTCTAAAAAATTTGCATTTCAGATAATTGAATGAACCCGTTAAAACAATCACAGTTTTCCTTTTTTTTTTTAATTTTATCCATCAGTTTACCTATCAATCTTCTATTCCAGTTGTTATACTTGTATTGTTAGGTGAATTGATGCCTATATTTTTTTGCAGCTATTTTGACCTGGACCTGCGTCAAATGGAATAGCTCAGCTAGGAAATTGATGCCCTTATTTTTTGTTATAGCTATAAATTCACGTGTGCTTTTGCAGGAAAATATGTTGATTAGTAGTTTGTACAAGCTCTATACAAACTTGCTGACATATGTAATAAAATTGTGCTAATACTACATTCTGATTTTCTCCAAGATGTTCTTTGCAATTTGAACTGCATATCTGAAATGCAAATTAGATTTATCGGTTGTGTCTATTTTGCTTCTGCTTCTTTCTTTGACAAACATTATGTTGAAAGTTAGCAAATGTTCCAAGTAATGACTATTTATTTCAGAAGTTTATGCGATACATAATAGACTAAAAACTGACATGCTTCAAATTATAATCCATTTTTCCACTTGACAAAAATCTCATTCGCATAGAGTGGGGACTTAAAAGCGCATCCAAAGAGCACCAACGACTGAAACTTGGACGCCATTATACTTGTACTTCAAAAGAGTTCATTCTTCTTTACCAAAAAAAAAGGTTTCTCATCTAATAACAGGAATCAACTAGAATCATTGATGGCCGGCCGGCTGAGATCAAGGCGCTGTTATATCTAGGGGTGTTCACCGGGTCGACCCGGTGAATCCAACCACCCGAGTTGATCCAAACTGAATTGGGTCGGTTCGGTTTTTTGGTCGAGTCGGATACGGGTTGAAAAAATTCAACCTGATTTAAATCGACCCAATCCGATGACCCGATTTTTTTATTTTTTATAATAATTAAAGTAATCTAAATTTAATTTGAAGGTTAAATTTAATTTAAAAATTAAAATATATCATAATAAAATATTGAAAAAGTTTATTTTATGCTTTAAAATGAATACTAGATATAACGATTCATACTAAATATTAATAAAATAAAATAAAAATGAACAAAAATATGAGAAAAAGAATAAAAAAATTTTAGTCGGGTGACTCGTCGATCCGATCCAACCCGACTTTAGATGGGTCGGGTTGGATCGGGTCGAGATGCTAAATATGACATAACCCGATCCAAATCGACCCGACCAAAGTTGATCGGATCAGTTCGAATTTGAGTTCGGGTCGGGTCCAACCCGACCCGTGAACACCCCTAATTATATCCTCCAACAACTGCAAAAAAATATTTGAACTACAAGCTTATTTAACAACGGCACATAACAATTGCGAAACAACTACAAGTTTTTTTTTTTCAACAACTACAAAAAATAATATTTTTTTTCCAAAAACATATCATTCAAATTTTATTTCAACTAAACAAACCCAGAAGAAACTCTACAACTTGTTACATAAAACTTATTAACTACCGTTTATATTATTATCCCTAATGCATTTGATTCAAATTAGTTAATAATATGGTATTCATAATTATACATGTTCATATAGGATCATCCAACGATTGACATGTGAAGTGATGTAGTTCATAAACAATTTTATCATTTTAAACCAAAGATCAAGTATCTAACTTTCTCCTTGATTTAAAAAAAAATGAATCTTATTAACATGTAGATGATAAAAATACTAACTGATAACAGATTTGATCAACTTATAATCCAAATAGGTCAGAACCAGTTAGGTGAGTACCCACATAAATAGAGTAATATCATAAAAGCATTTTTCATTGGGAAAGTTCTCAAACGTAAGTTTGGTGTACGTTCCAAACAAAAAAAAATATTTATTACTGTTCATTGAAAATTTGTACGAATCAAGTAATGGCACCGCCTTCTTCTTTTTTTTTTTTGCAAATGCCAGTGGATATTCCACACCAGCTTGCAAACTTGGGGCAATGTAAGTAGTCAAATTCTAGATATGTTCTGGGAACAAGGGCGTGGTGCAGTGGCTCACCCCTCGATTTGAGCACCGAGAGGTCTCGAGTTCGAATCCCACCGTGGGATTTATGTGCCCCTTTATTTTCAGTATTTTCTTTCAATGTATTAGGCCATGGGCCTCCCTTTGTAATCGAAAAAAAAAAATTCTAGATATGTTCTGAAAAAGGCTGAAGTCACGATTTAAGCACAGGTACATGATGTCAGATGAGTCGAAGCCTGAAGTCACAATCTAAACAAAAACAGATATATGATGTCAGATGAGTACTAGATGCATATGACTTAGATGCTGCTATTGTAAGATCCCAAGATGATGATGAAAATGAAAGTTAATTTCACATGGACAAAACACGGAGGTGATTATGAATTTATATGTAATATTCTTTCTTATCATTCAAGACGCGTTTTAAATTTGTGCGGGCCACTGGCCCAAAGCAAATAATATCTTAAATGAATCGGGGGTGTTACAGAAGATATCAAAGCCAACCTCGCGTGCTCACTTGAACCATGTGGATCGACTCAAAGAGGACGTTGAGCCTCGAAGAGGGAAAAATTGTGTAAGACCCCAAGATGATGATAAGAATGAAAGTTAGTCCCACATGGAGAAAACACGGAGGTGGTTATGCAGTGACGGACCCAGGATGAAATCTCTAAAAATGATAGCCAAAACCCTCTAACCACTACACCAGTTAGATAATTATGCTCTTTTATTAATTTTTATTTTATTTATTGATTGTATCTATTAGTATATACGTATATATATATTTTTTATACCGAAAAGTTGGGAGGGAGGGAGGGGGGCCGAGCCCCCCTACTATAGGTGGGTCTGCCTCTGTGATTATGGGCTTATATGTAGCATCATTTCTTGTCATTCAAGACGCGTTTTAAATTCGTGCGGGCCACTTATCCAAAATAAACAATATCTTAAATGGATCAGGGTTGTTACAGAATCTTTCTGAATCAATTTTAATCTCGCAATTAGTTCAACCTTCACAATTACCCCAACTTTCACAGCTATCCCAACGTAGCCGTGTAAAACCAACTGTAAATTCATTTAATTTCTTATGCTAACTTGTTATTGCAATAAAACTAAGTCATAAGTGATATGATGATTCTTGCACTAGAAAGAAACTTTTAGGAGGATGCAATAACTTTCATAGAAAGTATAAACTTGATTAAAGTTACACGTGGCTGTTGGAATTGTACCAATGAACTCCTGTATTCATCATATTGATTCTTAGACCATTTAATTTAGAATAGAAAACAATGCCGGAAGAATATGATATAAAGGGCCAACTAAATTTCATATTGGTAGAACTTGCATGAAATGACTCCGAAATTAAAGAAAAAAAAAAGAGAGTGGTTACTTTTGCAAGTATAATGCATGCTGAATAATTTATGCACTGCTCTTTCAATCTATTCTAACTTGGATGCATCTCTCTCTTAAAGATTGACCTTTCTTCTTCAATGCAAATTCTCCTATTTGTTGAAGAAGCATACACAGGCAACAAATCCATAATGTTCCATCTTGAACTAAGGCAATAGTCACCATAAATAGATGATACCAAATAGTGAACAAATGAGAGAACTTTCTATCTTAGAACAAAGTATCTACCACTCTAGTTCTTGTTAAACTTTTCTTCCCAGTGATTGCCCAACATTGGTACAAAAAGTTACAGGTTCTCAAATCATCATTAACAATAAGAAAGTCAGTGAATGAAGTACTAGATCCTTTCTATTCATAACCCAGGATTTCTAATTCTTCTTTTGGATAATGTTTGTGGCCTAATGTACATAAAATTGAATACACTGGAATAAGAGTAGGGCATATCAAACATGACACAACAAATGTCAAGATGCAAAATTCACTTGGCTGAATTAGAAAGGATGCAAGAGGCATGCCTTGAATTAGTCCCACATGCACAAATCACGAGAGAGATGCTAGGAATATATGAGAACATGTCTTTCATTAGGTGTGACGCGTTTTGATAAAACCGTGCGGGCTAAGGTCCAGAGCGGACAATATCACGCCTTGGCCAGAGAGGTTACATATGGTATCAGAGCCACTCCGCCTGAGCCTCTGTATCATGGTGGGAGATCACTCAACGAGAACAATATCACGCTTTGACTAGAGATGTTACATACACTTAGGGGCTGTTTGGTATCAGAATAAAAAGCCGAACAACATCTTATTCTGACGCTTGCATCCAAACAGCCATAATTTTCAAACAGTGGGTCCCATGGCAAAATGTTCTTGGAACAAGAGTGCACATAAGAACAAAATGTTCTCACTTGAAGTAAGAATTGGCGTGTTCTTCACAGAAGTTATATTATTTAAAGAAGGGTATGGATGGTCTTTTCAAAAAATATTCTCTCTCCATCTTTTTATTTTTATCTTCTCATTTTTTACAGCTTGCACATTCGTCCAGTTCTTCACAGCTTGAATGCCCTAAGCGCCGCTCACTTGAAAGATGTCATTCTGTTGAAGGATTCTGCAAGAGGTAAGTTGTATTCATTTGAGCCTGGATGTATTTCATAGCATTCATTTATTTTGCTTTTTTTATTTTATGGGTTGTTGATTTTTCATTTTACTCTTCTTTTAATGCTTCATGACGTTTTTCTTCTTTGGAGGGTGTACATGCATATTCAACTAACGACGCCTGAATTTTGCAAGTAAAAAATCATAGATTTATATGACGCCAATGTTTTCTACTATAGATCTCCTCTAAAGCAAAGATCAACATAAGGTAATGACATATTTTTTTACCACTTTTAACATGAACTGTCTTCAAAAAATCATCAGTGCTTGTTTCTTTTTCTTGTAAGCAGATAATTATGTTCTATTTTTATTTTGTTTTGAGCAAAAACCATATTTCGACTACTAAAATTTTCATTGAACGAAGATGATAATATATTTTTTGGGGTTTTTGCTCTCATATTCTTGTAAGGCTACCAAATAGTCCCCTTTTGTTCATTTCTTGATTTTTTACTTAATTGTTAAAAGTGCTTTTAATTGGGTGTAGTCATGGATTTTGCATTGTAAATCTCTTTTTACTTACAAAACTCTCATTAATTATATAACAAGTTGTTAATTTTAGTTTTCTGAAATTTTGATTGATTTCACTTGTTATCAATTTGGCCTAATGATATCTTCCCTGTTGTGTGCATGAATTTGCATTGTACAATTAATTCATTAGTATTAAGTTAATTACAGTATACATTAAATTGGTTTGTCATGTAGATTATAGAATCGATACAAATGAATTCTAAGATATCGCCACAAGATGGTACCTCATCCGCAAAGAGGATATCAAATTGGAATCCAGAATCTGATGTATTGTTGGTCAGCCTTATGAGACAAGAACATGTAGACGGAAATTGCATAAATGGTGTCTTCTCCGCTGAATCATGGAGAAGAATGACTAAGACATATAACACTAAGATGAAAAAGAGTTTAACTGTGAACCATCTAAAAAATAGGCTGAAAGGTTTGAAGAAGTTGTTGAGCTTGTACCAATGTCTACACAATAAAAGTGGATGGGGTTGGGACTATGAAAGACATATGCCAATAGGAGATAACACAATGTGGGATGAGATTATCTCGGTGAGTTATAGTCATGTTCATTATTTTATTGCCCATAACTTGCTTACTCAGGACTAACTTCATTCATTATCTAACAGACGAACAAGAGGTATGCCAGGATTAGGGATAAGCCTTTCCCTGTCTATGAGGAATTGATATTCTTATTTGCAAAGAATATCGCTACTGGAAGGCGAGGGAATACAACTGCAATGCCTACGATTATATGCTCTGACGAGTCCTCAGATAGTGAGGCCAATGAAATCGACATAGATGCCATAGACATCACTGAAGACCAATGTAACCATTCCCCTATCATGATTAGTGAATCTGTTGATCAAACTACAATAGAAACCCCAATCGATAGCCCTAGTATGGTATCTCCTAGTTTTCTTGCTGATAGCTCATCTGATGCCCGCCCAACATCGGCTAATGAGAAGAGGTGCAAATCTGGTTCATCCAAATCAAAACGTAAAAGCAAGGTGCCCCTAGGAGCTTATCAAGCTATGATTGACCTTGCAGAGCAAGGGAAGAAAAGACTGCAAATGTCACATGCAGTTTATGAAAAGGAACAATTATATTCTGGGGAGGTATGCTTGGCAAGACTCAGGGAGAAGGTTCCAAATTTATCTGTTGGCCAAAAAATTGCAATTATAGAGTGTCTTAAAGATAGTTCGAACCGTTGGGCCTTCATGTCATGTGATGATGAAATGTTATTACCATGGCTAACACAAAAAATAGTTGAATACAATCGCAATGTGTTATCTACTATGCAGTCTCCGTCATCCACCACTAGTAGCACATTTGGCGAAGGTGCTACTCTTGGCGCCGCTGGTTTTTCTTTTGCTTTTGGATCTACATCTACTTCTCCAACTGGAATTGGTGCTGCATTCCCAGGGCTTGGTGCTTCTACCTTTCAAACTAGTAACAACTTTGGCCAAGGTGCTAACATGTTATCAATTCCTACAGTAGGTTTGGGCAGGACTGTCTCTCTCAATGCTCCTAGATCTAGTGAGGAAAATGCTACACCATTTACAATCCGCCCATCTTCTAGTGGAGTTGACTCATTTGAAACTAGATCATCAGATTGAACAATGTCTTATGTGAGCTAAGTTTGGTTGTCTAATATCTTTTGTAACCTAATACTTTAACATGATCATGTTTTGGTTGTGCAGTAATTACTTATTTGGTTATGCACAACTTGTAATATGAAGTTGCATGTGTAATTATATGTAGTGGATTTCGTATTTCTATCTAATGCTTATATATTTCCCTTATATATTGTTGTCAATTACTTTGTCACAATTTTTTTTTCATATTCTTTTACCTCTTTACTGGCTAGCTTTTATTTTTTTTAACTGTGTACTTCAAAGTTATCCTTTTTACTTCCTTAATTGATATTTCTATTGAGTGCACTATTAATTTTCAATTATTGCAACACGTAGATGTACAACAGCCATTTGATAAAGTTATTAAATGACGAAGAGGAATATCATGAGAATGAAATGAAAACACTTGAAAGTAGTGGCATCTTCAATATTATGTGTCCTATTCGAAATGCAAATAGGCCTTGTAGGACTCGCCCATATTCTGGTCATGAAATTATCACCGAGATGTTGAATGGGCATCCACAAAGAGGATTTGATCATCATAGGTTAACCAATCCAATGTTTTTGAAGCTTGAGGAGTTACTCGTGACGAGGGGTCTCATAGCTAATACAAAAAATATTTCAGCACGAGAGCAATTATCATATTTTTTATATTGCATGGGACAAGCGGTATCGAATAGAAATATGTGTGAGAAATACCAACATTCCGGTGAGACCATTTCACGACACTTTAACAAAGTTTTGAATGCTATTTGTGCTATAAGTCCTGAGTTTATTTCACTGCCATCTAGAGATGTTGGTGTCCATCCGCGTATACGTGGGAATCGTCTTTTTTATCCGTATTTTGCGGTAAGTGCAACTACTTAATTTTTTTAATTTATCACGTCATAGACAATGACTTACCATTTTGTTATGATTCATTGTAGAATGCCCTTGGAGCTGTGGATGGGACACATATTCCTGCAGTGATAAAAAATCCAAGCAACCTCGATTTCGAAATCGAAAAGGTACCCTATCACAAAATGTCATGGCTGCAGTATCTTTTGATTACTCATTTTTATTTGTATGTACTGGCTGGGAGGGATTTGCGACAGATATGAGGGTGCTCCGATGGTGTATTGAAGAAGGAGGGTTTATTGTTCCAGAGGGTAAATATTATCTCGTAGATTCTGGCTATGCAAATTCAGATAAGTTTCTAGCGCCATATCGAGGTAGTAGGTATCACTTAGGTGCATACAATAATCCTCGAGCACAAAGATATGCAAACTTCAAGGACCTCTATAATCATAGACATGCACAATTGAGGAATTGTGTTGAGAAGGCATTTGGTATATTGAAGGCGCGTTTTAAAATTCTTAAGACGCAACTCCCTTTTCCTTTCACAACACAACAACGTATTGTAGTCGCATGTTGTGTGATACACAATTTCATAAGACGTTACGAAGGAAATGACTTTTATTTCACTACAATTTTAACTCCCGATCCCACGGACATTGATGCTGGTGATTTGATCCCGATGATGCCAGTTGGAGCTGCTGAAGGAAATAGGGGTGAACAAATTCGTCAAAATATAGCTACACAAATATGGAACGCACATGGACATCGTGGAAGTAAGTTTACGTTTGTGCCTCTTTTTTGGATGTGTACTATGTCATTTTTCTACATCAATGATAATTTGTTTATACTATGCAGGAAACAATGTTGCTGCTGGTGAAGAACAACTAGCATGAAGGAACACATGTTTATGTTATGTTCAATTAATTACTCTGGCTTGTCGTAATGTGCCAATGTTGACTACTAATTGTATAATTAGTTTGTGTTGAGGAATTTGACATTTGTATGTATTTGAAAACTCTTTTGGTATTAAGTACACTAGCTTTTAGCAACAAAATATCTTACGATATATTCTTCTTTTGTTATCTTTTTTTATGTGTACTCTATCATGTGCCCACATCCTTTTTTATGTGTACTCTATCATGTTAGATGAATGAAAAGCATAAACGACGATAGTTATCAACCTTTTTTTTCGTATCAACAAATGTCACAGATGTTTTTTATTTTTTATAAATGATAATTTTGTATTTTATCCTCGCATCATACATTTTTTCGAAAGTGATTTCAAAATAAGTATATATAGACAATTAGCTTGTGCCTAGGATGAAGTTTACATTTTTTAGTCTTCTTTTTTTTTAAAGGATAAACCTTTGTTAAAATTATATTTAATCATTTGATGCATATCAAAGTAAGTCCAACAAATATCGATAGCAGACCAAGTGTAAGTAAACACCAGTTTAATGATAGAAATGTTAAAAAATAAAGATAATGTTACTAATAACAAGGCTGGCGAAAGAGAAGAAAAGTGAGGCAAAGCTCTAGATTATTTTTAATATTGCATTTATACACGGACTCTGGGTAAAATTGTCTTTTTGAAAAAATACAAAGAAGAACATCAATTTATTCTCTTTGTTCACCTGTTATCAACCAAACGCCGCGCCAGAACATCACCATATTTGTTCTTATAGCAACCAAACAGAAATATAGATATTTGAAAAGGAATATCACGACGGCAAGATCAACTTGACCCTATTCTAAGAACAATGATGATGCTGCCAAACGGCCCCTTACTGAATGAGATATTTGACTCCTGAACTTTTAACTTCATGCAAACTAGGAAAGCAAAGGTACCACTGGTGTAATACATCATCAACCATATTAAGTTCTCGTATATCAAAGTTAACCTAATTAGTTGTTTTACAGGTTACTTATGTGGCGACACCAGTCCTGATGACTTCCGGTTTTGATGTAACATAATGAATCAGGCCTGAGTTCTTTTGCAAGAGCTGGCACAATTCCTAGAGGCAATGCAGCATCACTAGGGCTAATTCCTGTTCTAAGGGCATTTGGCTTTCATGCAAGGGATTTAATTTTCTTGCAAAGGCCTATATGCAATGATTTAAAGAGGATAAGACGAGAGTGGGTATCACAAGGATATATCCATGCTAGAAGCATATTATTCAGATCAATTGAGCATTTCATGCATGACAAGTGCAAACCTTTTGAAGAACATCTTTTATTCATATAAGCAAGTTAGATTTAGAATATTTTTGCATTATTACTGTAACAAGACAGAAATATGATGGGACATGAGGATATATCTAGCATAGACTTTGAAAGGGAGCATATAGTATAAACTTTGATAGGCATATTGTTGCAATTTGATGGAACACAACGGCCGAGATGGTGCACTATGTATGTAGGACAAAGAATATGCTATAATTTTTTCCCTTAAATCTTGTGTATATAAAAGGAAAGCACACTATATCATGAAGGACTTCCAATTGGAGTTAGAATTTATATGTAAGAAGTCCTAAGTCATGAAGAAGACATCAAAGCAGTATGTGTATCCTCAAAACAGGAAAAAAATGCAACAATATCTGCACATATTGTGATCATATCAGTGAGTATCATGGAAGAAGGCTAGGGTTTACATCCAAAGCTAGTTAGAATTTATTTTATATTTGCTTCATTCTGTAATTCATATAAGCATTTCTTATGTTTTTTTTTTCACGAAGATCCATCCATGAATAGTAAATTATTTCCTTAGGTAGCATTTCTTTGGGGATTGAGTTTATGTTGTTGGTGTGAGGTATATTTGAACTATATATATGTTAAAGGATAAGCATACGGTTTTCCGGAAATAGACATATTTTCTCACTCACATAATGCCTATTCACCGAAAGACAAATCAACATAAGCCATTGCAACCAAATCCTAAAATCAATATACCAACAAATATATAATGTACTCATCATCCCTTTGAGCCTTGCTCTATATAACCATTATTCCATTGTCAAACTTTCTAAGCATCATTCTGTCGATAAAAATCAAAACCTGAGAGCAAGCGTGCTTGGAAGCTCATGCAAGAAAAGCTTATAATCATTTAACTTTTTACAGTAGTACATTTTATGTAAATGTTCAGGCAGCATTAGAACCTGAAAAATAGTGAAAGCTCTGTTGTATATTAGAGAAAACAACCTTCAGAATGAACAAAGAAATCACCATTAGTAAGTCTAACTAAGAGGCATTCGCAACTTACAAGCAGAATATGATTCCTTAACTCTGGTCCAAATCATCAACAAGCAAATCAAATGTCCGTGGAGCTTGAGAAGCGTAATAAATGACATACGGAATCTCATCCCATTTTTTGATAATTTCATGTGTAATCATATATATCAGAATGTTAATAGAGTAGCCGATTTCTTGGTCTCAATGGGCAAATCATCGTTAGATGTTTCTTTTTGGGAAGAAGGCCCACGTTCGACCATTCTTCAGTTTTTGTACTTGGACATTATGAATCAAATTAATCAAAACTTTGCTTCCTAAAAAAAAGTCTAACTATCAAAATACCTGCTCCCCTAGCACTATTATATATAGGGACAATAAACAGCTAACAATGCAATCATCTCTTCTTTCTCAAGTGGTGATTTAGCAAAAATTGCAAGTTATATGAATGATGATTAGATCAAACTATAATGTATATATACAACAATCAGATTACCTGAACCTACACGCTATTAATGGGTAAACAGTTAAAACTTTTCTGAATCATTCATCATTTGTTAGTTGTCATATCTTCTCATCTTCCATGACTCACTGAAAACAAATAAAATATTAACTACTCTGATAGAGTGAAGCTTGGAAAGCACAAAATAATTTTATTCAAATGGCACATAGTCAAGTGCTATCGAACATGTGCCCCATAGTTTTGCTTCATTCAGTGGCATCATCCATCAAAGGATAAATGACATCCAAGTTCATGAGTTCTGAAAACTATTAGAAGAAAACTTCTCAAATCTTGTTTAATCATATGGAACCCAATTCTCTCATTCAGGTAATAACAAAGTTAGGTGGAGGGGGTGAAAGCCAGATGTGAACAATCAGAAAAGTAATATACACAAATACACACACAAACATATATATATATATATATTATATATATATATTATTGATAATAATTAAAGAAATGATAAACTTACTATGTCAATTTATTTCATGATGCATTTGTACAATCATACACAAAATAATTAAAGTATAGAAGAAATAATTAACAAATAACTAAATAAGAGATAAAGTTATAAATAAATTATAAATTTAATAAAAAAAATCTCTAATGTGTCAAATTAGAGATAAAGAAGAATAGATGAGGATTTATGAAGTTAAGGGGAAAGAAAAAGAAGGGAGGGAAAGATAATAAGAGGGAAGGAAGAGAAAAAAGATAGTTAATTTTTAACTTTTCATTCTAAATATTTATTATTTAAATAAAATTAATTTTTAAATAATAAATTATTTTTATACGTCACATCAACGTGCGCAAGCTTAAAAGAGGGCAATCGGACAGCCACATGAGCACGACTCTCAAACCTTCGAACATCCGATTCAATCAAAAAATGTTTTAAATTAAAAGTTCAATCCGACATAAATTTTTTTTTTAATCGGATATGAATTTAAAACTATAACACAATAATCCAATGTCCAACTCAATTAACTGGACACTATAAAAATTAATAATTATTTTAATAAAATAACTTAAAGTTCTAAATAACTCTATACTTATTATTTTTAATTTTATTTATTTCATTTATTTATTATTCTATTTATTCTAAAACTAAATTTGTTATTAAATTTATTAAAAAAATAACTTTTAAGTTCGTTTTTCGGGTTGGCCCATTGAGCGTCTTAGGCTCTGTTTGGAAAATCACAAAACGCCACCCTCTATTATTCTTCTCCTCACATAAAACGCTTCATGAAGAAACATTTAGAGGGAGGCCGCTGTTTTCCAAACATAGCCACACTCGCACGTTGCTCTCTCTTTTTGGGCTCCATGTGAGAGGGGACAAAAAAAGGAAGCCTCGTTCCCGTGATTCGTGTTAGAGGAAGCTTTGGGGAACGTTCGGACTTGTCAGAGGAAGCTTTGGGGGACGTAAACACGAGGAACTATATACTTATCTAATCCTAGAGGTTAATACGAGACAACATTGATTTCAGGTTGATTAAATTCTAAAAATAGAAAAGTAAAACTAAAGTAAAGATTGTATTTACAAAGATACTGATTGATGACTAGGGCCTGAATGAAACATGAAGTTATACGCATTGATAGTTCCCACATAAGTACTTAAACTTGCAGATTTTTATACTTTTTTCAGATGGATTAGGAATATACTTTAGTATGATTTTTTTTAACAGATCAATCAACTATTCACATAACCATCATCTAACAAGCATACCTTAACGGTTCTACCTCTCAAATTTAGATCACAGAATGCACTTCAAACTTTCCCTAGACTATTAACTTATCCTTAATGGATTAAACTAATAGACCACACCTTATTTTGTCCTTAATGAATCAGAATAATATGCCATGTATTGCAAATGAATTAACCACACTAAACAATTAATGATTAATACAGAATTGAACTCATGCAAACATGATCTGAAAAGTCAATATATAAATCTTGATAACAAGTCTAACACAACATATAATCATCTGAAATATAGTAAAACAAATTTGTCCTAACATAATATTACAGAAAACTATAATTGATAGTTCATCCCAACAATAATTGGAACAGGAAATACTCTTCTCTAAAAAACCGAACAACTCTGAATCGTCTCCTTCACGAATGATCAACTCGTCCTTGTCCAGCAGCCCTTCGGGAATACTCCTTGTTCTCTGGCTTCAAAGCACATGTTGACGGCTCCCAGCATGCCTTCTCAGGTTCTCCAAACATCTCTTTATACCCTAGGGTTGGATGTAAGCTTCGTGATTAACTTATCTTATCA
>LTAE01000216.1:131847-147313 GCA_001647135.1 Pontederia paniculata | reverse complement strand
GTAATATTATGTAAATATAATGAAAACAAAAAATATTGCATTTGATTTTATCCAACAGATAAATTATATTGTCAAGAAATATAAAAAAATATTTTATTTGTAATTATATATTTATTTAGTGATATAATTAATTCATCATAAAATCAAAGAATATATTTTTAATATTTTATAAATAAAATTATACAACTTTTACTTATCTATTCTCATATTCAACCAAACACATATTGAAATAACTTACAAATTTTTTTATTTCTTAACCAAACACAAATGAGAATAAAAATTGAGTATAACTATACTATGAATATAACTATATCTATTCTCGGTATAACACATTTTGAACCAAACACAACCTTATAGTTTAGTTTCAGTGCCTCTTATTCTTGAGACTGATTTAACTGGAGAATTTAATGAGACAGTGTCTCAAGTTTCCATCAACGTTAGTTTCTTTCTCTGGTGTAGTGGCAACGGCAATTTTAAGTGTTGGCATATGACTTGACCCCTGTTTGGCATATGTCCTTAAAATAACGTTTACGATAGTATGTAACGTATTGACGCTATTTAAGATATTAAACAAGCATAATTAATAATAACGATAGATAATTGAAATTCAACATATTGAGATGCTTGAAAAATTAATATCTAGTGTAGCGACGAGCGTATTATTTATTTTTAAATACACTCTTAAAATATTTTAATATTAATTATTATTTATATGATACACTTATTATTTTATACTACATGATCAGTTTTATTGTTCATTATTATTTTGTTAAGTTATATATTATTTGATCAGCTATTTATTTTATTATTTATTAATTCTAAAATAGTTAAAATAAAAATATATTATTAAATTTATGATACATATATTAATGAAAATTATTTAAATAATTTATGTATTCTTTTTAATTATTTTATATTTATTGATTTATTTAAACGATTACATTTGCTAAATACTTTTATTATATTTTATAATTAATTTATAATTACTACTCGTTATTCGTTATTAATCGTTGTTACACGTCAAATAGAATTTTAATGTACCTTCAATCTAAAAAGGGGACGCTGGTTGCTAATCATCAAGCATAGACCGTGCTAGATACATGTTTTCATGCAGTATGCGTTTTCCTGACTTATCTTCCAGGGTAAGATTCTTGGGCAGTGATGGATCATGGCTAATATTAACAGGTGTTGCAAAATGAACTTTGTTAATTATAAATTTCTTCAAGTTACTTGAACGCTTTTTTTGTTTAACTATTTTCTTGTGTTTTATCGGCATTCAGTGCATCCTTAGTCAGTTGTATTTGTGACTCAATCATATCAACTGAATCTACAGTCTACATGAAGATTTATTTTTTTATTTCGGTTTTGCTGCGAGTGTCAAAATGCATTACATATGCAGGGTTTAAAATTTTATTATTGAGAATGTCTTTTTATGAAAACTTATAGTAATATTTTTTTGATATCTATTTAAAATTTTCGATGTCCAAAATTATTAACATATGACTAATTAAGAGTCGAGATAAAAAATAAAATAATTTTTCTTTAAGTAAATTAGTGACTTTAGAATTTAAACTCAAAGCTACTAGTTCTTTCATCTCTTAATTGGGATATATCTTTGTTAAATTAAACTTGTTTAAAACTTTTGATCGAGGTGCTTCACTGGTGGTTTTAGCACAAGCTGGTGTTATTTTGTTCACTTAGAAACAGCTTTACATTATATATATATATATATTTATATATATATAATAGTGATTTCTGAATCTTACTTTTAGCCCAGGATCATCTTTTTCTAAATATTAGTCTTTTTCTTGTGAATTTGTAGTGGTACTAAAGAAAATATTTCCAAATATCTTAATTTTTATATTTTATTTCCACCTTTTTCCGGTAGCCAATTAGCCATGTAACGTGTCCTATCTATTTTTCTATATAAACCAGTGTTGTCAACGCATAAATATAAAGTTCAAGCCAATTTGGTCAAAATAAATAATAAAAAAACTCCTTTCCGGCAATTGTAATCCTCCTCCATTAACATATTTTTTAATCCTTCTGTTTATTTTAATAGCACAAACATAAAAAAACTCTCCACATGTACATCTTTTTAAACACTTGCATGCTAATCAGTCAATTATATATTATTGGAAAAATTGACCATTTACATTATCAATTCACTAAACGTTGATTACATGATCAATCATTGTCCAAAGTTTTAATTTTTTTCTCTTACTTACAAGGCGAAATACCCTTGCAAAGGTCTTCATTCATTTTTCATTATTATCTTTTACTTAAAAAGTAATAAAACAATTTGTGATTGAAAATTTGTTCCCTTCAAAAGTCTCTACTTGTTTTTATATTTATCTTTATTTTGGATTCAAAGGGCAACAACATCTTCTTAGAGCTCACAGCTTTCAAATTATTCAATTTATTATTTTTACCAAAAAAACAGAAATAGTTATTATCCAACGGTTTATGGCAAACCGGTTTACCTCGACGACCACGCAACTTTAAACCGTCCGATCACCGCAGCGTCCTCGGATCCGACGGCTCAGATTATCCAAGTGAGTACTCTTCCGGTCGCTCATGTAAATAAGTCGACTTCTTAGAGGCTGATGGATCCGGCGGGATCTATTGGCTACGGCGCAGCCAATAGAATCGCGCCAGGTGGACGCAAGGGAACAACGTCACGACAAAGTTTCCAACCCCCTTTTCTTGATTACATTCTTAAATTAAATTAATGGCGGTTTAATTTAATTTAATCATCATGATTAGAATTAAGGAAGCAACGGCTCGTCTATTTAAATCCTTCACCCCCTGCCATTTGTTTCTACCCCTTCACCATTTCCTGTCTGTTCTTTCAACGAGAAGAAGAAACTTTCTGATTCTTCTTTCTTTTTTTGCTCACGCTTTCACTGATCAGTCTGTTCGATCTCGGATTCTCGATTATTGCCGCATCGAGTTCGGAATCCATCTTCCAATTAGAACACGTCAGTTCTTCTTCTGTTATTTTGGGTTTGTTTTAATTGTCGGTAGTATTTAATTTGTGTTGATGAATTCTTATGCATATGCAAAAGTTTCATCCTTCTTAGTTCAAATTATGTGTTTCTTCATTTGCTGTATGCATTCTTTCTGTAAGATTCATCCATTGATAGAATTGAAAGCCTGTACCTGGTTTTCTCTCCCTCATTTTTCCTCTTCAATTAAAATTATCATAATTTGATGGAAAGAACGCTGATTTATTGGTTTCATGCAATGCTGTGATTGTGCTTTGATTATCCTGAGTTCTTCTTATTGTTCCTCCTTTTTAGCACTTCAAGGAAGAAGATGGACTACGAGGATCGATACATGGAAGCCTTGATGTCTAAATGCGAGTGTTGTCTCTTGGGTATGCCCTCTTCTTCGGAATCCGAGTTTTTGTTCGGAAACACTTATTAGCAAAGGAACTGATTTAATTTACCTTGATCACTTCAAACATGTAGATCTGGATGACACACTTTATGATGTCAGCACTGGCTTGGCATCTGAGTGCAACAAGAACATTCAAAGTAAACCAAAGTTTTTAGTATCTTTTTGTGTTCGCGTGATGCCATTATTCAAATTGTTTTGTCTCAATTGGTTGTAAAATATTTACTTTTCTTGATTTCAGAATATATGGCTGAGCAACTAAGGATTGAAGAATCCAAGGTTTCAAACCTGTGTAGTCTGCTATATAAGAATTATGGAACAACAATGGCTGGCTTACGGGTACGTAAACATGCTTAGTTCATGCAGTTCACTTCTGTACCATTCAGTGTCCTTACATTGTTTTTAATGATTTCTATCCAGGCAATTGGATATAACTTGGATTATGATGATTACCGCAGGTTTATAATCTAATCTCTCACTCGCGTCGATGCCCACAGACATGAATGTCATGCTAACTTTACCTTTATGCTGTAACAGCTTGGTTCATGGAAAGTTACCTTATGACAATTTAAAGCCAGACCTTGTTCTTAGACAGATCCTATTGAGCCTTCCAATTCGGAAAGTAGTAAGTAAATAAGCAGATATATCATGAAACTGCCCTCAAGTATCTGCTCTGAAAAATCCAGGTCTATTTGTTGTTATGAAGAATTAACCTTTGGTGTGTTCATGTGAGCAGATATTTACTAATGCCGATAGAAAACACGCAATTGAAGTGCTAAAGAGGCTTGAATTAGAAGATTGCTTCGAAGAAATTATTTGCTTTGAGACACTAAACTCCATAGAATCCACTTTCTGTGAGCCTGAGAATGCAGCTGGCATATTTGACATTGTAAACCATTTCACTTGCCCTGATGCTGAAGTTGAACTGCCCAAGACACCGATAAAATGCAAACCCCAGATAGATGCCATGAAACATGCCCTTAGACTTGCTAACATTAATCCTCATACAACAGTAAGAACACTTCCCTTTCTGAATTAGCCCAAAATAACCTGTACTTGAAAAGGTACAAGTTTGAAACATCGAATCAGGTACCAGTACTGTTCTTAGACCAATGTGTTTCCCTGATTCGATGTTGCGAACACTGTCATCGAAGAATACCTGAAACGAAATGCAAAACAGTGTTCGCAACATCGAATCAGGGAAACACATTGGTCTAAGAACAGTACTGGTACGTATTCTTAACACTTCTCTAATGTTCGCTGATACATTTTAACCGAAGTTTCAGGTATTTATCAGTTATCTGTTTAACTGTTAACTCAGGTGGGTCATTCACAAAGAGTTAAGGGAGCCGACTATGCATTAGAAAGCATTCACAACATCAAGGAAACATTATATAAGCTCTGGGAAGAGTCTCAGAAACCAGAAGATGTCTGGTACACAGGCAATGTTGCATTGGAAACACCTGTGACTGCTTGAACCTTCTGTTTCAGTATCGAAGAATGGGGGACAAATTTCTAAATTGGAGAATATCTTGCAATAGGCTTTTATATCTGATCAATGTATTTTGGTGAGAGGGAAGTGATCAGTTTGTGGGCGACATGGAGGAATTGTCCTTGAGATTGTTGATCCCCATCTGCTGCTTGATGTGCCTGTCATTCTTAGGCCCTTAGAAATAAAATTTCCTTCTTTCTTTGATGGTGGATGAAAATAATATAGCTTTCAAATCATATAATTAATGTACATGATTAGGAGCTCTGCAAAGTTTCTCGCAACAGGAATGAGATATCAAACCTTACGGCAAAGAGAGAAAAAATATTAAGGATCAATTAATGAAACTTCTTATGATCTTACATAGTTACATCTACATCATATGAGCAACTAGAAAATAGTCCACTAGACCAGAAAGCTCTGATTCTATATAATATTTATGCCTCAGCAATAAATGTCCTTTTATTTTTCAATGCGTTGCATATCAACTTCATCACAAGGTCATACAATTCTGCAAAAAAAAAGGAAGTTATGATAAACAAATCAACAGTGAAAGATATTGGTTGCTCATCAACTCCAATTGTGTACAAGTTGGTACTGAATGAAGAACAATGACTGGAGTTTAGCAATTAAACAATGTGAATGCTAGCCTCTGTTTGTGAAACAAAGACCACGTTTCTTTCCATAAATACATCAAATTATTGCACCATCAATTTTGGACCATTAGCTAGTGGACAAGAATTATGAATCAATTTGTAGTATGTAAATTAATTATGCATGATTTGTCCACTCCATATCAGCTGATATTTGGAAAGCAGAGATTCTGATAGCATCATTTATGTAAAAGAATGTGATCACATATATCAGATGACATTGCCTCTTACGCAATTCGATCAGGATGCGTGCCTTTGTGAAATAATTGTATATACATATACTAACTATATCTACATGGTTAATAATGCAATGCACCAAGCCACATGCACAACAGTATCACCATAGTTAATTCTTGTTAGATCTTAACAATCACTCTTATCAGAGTTCTTAAGGATTTTTTTTCTTTATTTAACTACACTTAACTGTCTGCAATTTGAGCAACTTATATAACTTTAGAAGCATATATTCCTGAGCTAATTTTAAAGGTGCATGTGTTGTTTGTGTGCATGATTCACATATTTCAGTGCATGTCCACATCAATTTTTTCCTGCAGCATGACAGCCGATCTATTTTTGGCTTACAAGATCCATCTCCAGATCTCCTGCTCCATGAGTCCACAGACAATGACATCTGAACAATAGCATGCCAAGATTATACAATGCCAATAGGAATTCTGTAAATTGTCATGTCTAACTAATTACACAATGCCAATATTATACAAACAAGATTGCAGTGAACAGTAAACAGATGTAAACACATCACTACATCAGGTTTAATCAGACATGATAATTTTGGCAAGATGTTGATGCTTTCTGGAATCATGACAACATTTCAATCACAAATTCTCTTTCATTTTCTTCTCATGCTGGGTTGAGTGTTTTTTCTGTCAGGAAGAAATTAAAGCCATGGAGAACAAATATTTTTGCTAGTGACAGAGCTCATGAATTCCTGATCATCTATTGGAAGTGCCTGCAGATTATTACTTAAGGTGAAAATAGACAAATGCCTTCCACTTCAAAGTAAACTGTGAACAGAGCAGATCTTTATCATTATTCCTAGTACTGCAAGTTTCTGACTCAAAACTCAACCCCATGAACAAGGAACTTTAAGCTTCATATGGTAAAAAGGCATGGACATTAAATTATTTCAGCTGTCATGCAGTTTCCATGCACACAATTCCTGAGGTCACAATTCCTCCAACTCTGAAAGCAAGATGCCAAAAGAAAGTGGCCACTGCACTTGAATTCATTACTTTATTATTGCTGCATGCACCAAAACAACTTCAGCAGCTGCTGCTGCAACAATGCATCCTGTGACAGTTCCAAAAAGGCAGATGAAACATGGAAGAGTCGAACATGTGAAGCCACTGAACTATAAATATGCCTTCAACTAACTTGGAGATGTGTGATGCAAAAGAAATTGCAGACCAAAGTGCTGACAGAATGATGATGGACACTCCAATCAAATGCAATAATGTCAAACCAATTTCCATATCCGCCCATGGTGGCCATGATGCATGTGAATATATAGTTGTTGGGAAGGCATGCATTGCAGCAGAAGTGACATGAAAACATAGAAAAATCCACACACCATGTCAACTTTTTTTACAACTTTGTATCATTATGGTGGGTCTCCTCGTTAACAAATGTGTAAACGTGAGGCACGATTCTATCAACAGAAATGACTTAGTTAATTGATGCACACCGACTTGATTCAATTTTGTAAGATCCAATAATTTTAGTCTTCCTCTGATACAAATTTTAATTTAAATGCCACCCGAATATTCAAATTTAATATCAGGTCGAATATATTGATTGAGCTTTTACTAGCTTGAATTTTTTTTTCTCACATTTTTGACCAAATTTAAAAATAGAATTAAGTTAGTTTAGTAACTTTAATATAAATTGAGTAGTAATGTTAATATTATTTAAAAGATTATATATGAATTATTTGAGTTGCAAAAGCTTCACTAGGGAAAATAACTTCTTATATGGGCTGATAGAAAATTAAAACCAAAGGCAAAAAATGACCCACAAAGGGGACATGAATTGGGTTACATGAGCCATGCAGGATGAACTACATAGGAAAGACATACCACATGCATATCTCTATTCACAAGGGGTGTAAATAAAACTTTTAAAAACGAAAAACCTATTCGACCAAAAAAATCTTAAAAAAAAATAAACTTTGGATTTTAGTAAACAATTAGGTAATTTTAAAAAATAAAATAAAATAAAATAAAATAAAATCATCCAATTAAATTAGAACTTTGATAAAAAATCGGTGAGGCTCGACCAAACCAAAATAGAAATAAAAAAACTTTTTATTAAAACTAAAATGTCACTCCTTTTTTTTAACTAATATCTTTTAAATTTTTTTACTTTTCACTCCCTTGTTTTCTATTATCAGATTAAATTATTTTGGGGTTGTTGAATGTGAAAGTTATTAAATTGAATTTTGAAGTAGTTGTGTTGGGAACTAGTGTCTAGTTGAATATAGAAATAACGATGTGATTGCATGTTACTTTTTAAAATTAAATTAAAAGGTTAAACTTTAGAGTTTCATTATACTTTCATAGTTCTCAACTCTTCTAAATACTTAATATGATCAATTTCATATTTTTTTATTTTTTGTAATATTATTATCTTAAATTAGGGCTCAAAATTTTAGAATGCTATTTTATCCTTAAAAATTATTCAAAACTTAAAGTCCACTTTTTAATTGCAAAAAAAATCCTACTAACAGTTTATTTCACTTTTTTTGATAAATTGGTGCTTACGCCTTTTATTTAAATGCTAAACATTTTAGGTGGGTTAATGCTGACAAGCGAACTCTATATGGGCCTCCAAAAAGGCCAACGTAAGGCCCATTACACTGACCTAGCTGGCGTTCAATAATCCACTAAACATAAATAGTAGATTTGATTGAACCCAAAAAAAAGTAGATTGAGAAATTTAAGAGATTATTTAACTGGCTTAGTTCTTTTTTTTCACCAATTGAGTTTTTTTGGGTACTCGTTCAAGTCATCCATTGTTCAAAGTTATTAATTCGAACTCAAAATAAAAATAAAATGATATTTTTTTAGTTAAATTAATGATTTCAGACATCAAAATTACTAATTCTTGTCATCCCTCAAAATATATTTTTGTCAACCAAACTTGATTTATCAATTGAGACTTTGAGCAACTGACACTCATGGATTCGATTCCCAATTAAAAATCATTAATAATTAAAAATCAAATTTAGCCTAAATGATTTTAAATTAGATATCTAATTAAATAAATGGTTTGCAGTAATCTGAATTCCATTATCTGATTTGAAATATTAATATTTACTTTACTCCTATACTTTTACCTCTAATTATTTATTTAATAATAATTATTATACTTACCTTTTTTAAAAAAAATATTTCATTATTCATAGAAATTTCGAGATATACAAAAGATGTCAACCCAAAATAAGACCAATTTAATAATCCGGTGCTTGAATCGGATTTCATTTTTTCCAAGCCAATCTTATCCTATCCAATATTATTTGTTTATGGGTCGGACCAACCTTTTTCTGAACGGTGCTATTTTGTCCTTGTTTCTTTTTTACTATTATAAAAAGAGATAATATATATATATATGTATATTATTAATGAAATCAAATTTAAAATCTTTTGATCCACATCACATATTAACTAAAAACTAAGTGAATTATTATTTTTCTAAATTCGGGAAACGATATTAATCATTCAATTCATGCTAATAAGCAAATTAATCATGAACTGATCAGCTACTACAGAATTCAGCTAAATTAATTTAGTGTTGTTTGAAATCGCAAATCTCATTAGAGGGACGGAATTCTCAATATATCATTCCATCACTTTGGATTTCAATGTCAATAATTAAATTAAATATAATAAAAAATCTCATATTCTTAATATATTAATATAGAGAAGAACTAAAGAGTAGTCTTTGTATAATTATTTGTTCATATCATTTTCCTAAGTAATTGTCAATATTTTCAATATTTTAAGAATAAAAAAAATGAAAATAGTCCCCTCATTTTTTTTTATTTTTTTATTTTTCCTTTCGTTCAAATCAAAATAGGTAATAATTGATTAATCCGAAAGAATTATCAGTTATTAAGAAAAAAAGTGCTATACAAGGTGACAAGGAAAAGCATGAGGTCATTTCCTATCCTAACACAGGTCCATTCGGCAAAACCGACCATCTCGTCAATGTTTCTGAATAGAAAATCATGGACCCCTCAATCCAAACAGTAGCATGTAACTTATTTTTAATGGGAAATTTGATCTTCATTTTGATTTGATGTAATTATAATTCTGAAATATAAATAATTTGTAGTTAAAAATTCTATTATAATTTATATTTACGGTAGTTATTTTGTTTAAGTTTGAATAGATGTAAATGAAATTTTAAAAAATAAATTACGTTATTTAGTTGATGATAAAAAAATTAATATAAATATTTAGTTAAAATAAAATATCATTATATATTAATAAATAAATAATTAAATGAAATACAAATAAGAATTAAAATATTATTTTTATTTTTATTTTCTGATGTAAATACATTTATATTTAATTGACTTTTCACACAATTTTTAATGCAGTAATTATAGTTACATTTATAACTAATCAAATATATATTTTGTGTTTGCAGTAATTGATTTTACCTGTTCATGCGATTACAGCTAAATAAACATGTCCTAAAGTCTGACAGTTCATATTCATAGACATCATTCATTTTTTTTAAAAAGTCATCTCTAACTCATTCTATTCTATCCATGATTTTCAAGTTGTCTTTAACAAAAAGGAAGTTGGCATATCTGATTTTAGATTATCTATTTTTCTGTGCAAAATTGTAGTCAACGATAAATGTCCTTTTTATTTTCAAAAGATTACATAAACTTAGCATGTTTACTCCAAAGTCGTATTAATTATCTCAAAATTTATTTGAGACTAATGTCTCTTTCAAAATTGGGGTTACTGCTATACCACTCAAAACACACGTTATCCGAAGCACCTCATATCATAATGATTATTATATTTTTTTTAATACTCAAGAGCGATTAATGTTATCTAACTAATTGGATCATTAAAGTATCTTTAAAATATAAGGTTGAGACCATTAGCTCTCTTTCAACTTAATTCTTAATTTAATTCGCTTATTAATTAACATAACTCTCACTAGTGTTAATACACATATTTTGATGTTGATTAGCATTAACATTAGATTAGATCAGACATTTATCGGTCTTGACTTATTAAAAAATTTGTTTGCTTAAAATTTATAATTTGCATAAATTAAAACACATCTTAATATCTAAATATTATCATCGTGATGTTTTGTACACGTAGAATTAATCTTTAACTTTTATCTTATGTTCTTATATTATTGTCTCTTAGATACCCAAGATCCTCGTTGAGAAATATCGCATGATATCTAATATATTTTATAATGATTCTTTTAAAAAAATTATTCCTAAAGTACATCTTGAATGAGTTTGATAAATATAAGCTCATAACTATTTTTGTATTTCATCTACATGAAAATGACCGTTATCCTTTGCGTCGTGACCTTACAATACCCTTTTTATTCTTATACAACAAAAGTTGTTGGGATATATTAGTTCTCATCACATATATTACAACTATTGCCCGTAGTGATTTAAGCACTAATGTGGCTAGGAATGTGTTTGGATTGAGAAAAAAAGAAAAAAAATAAAATAAGGATACAATTTAATTTTATTTAAATATTTTTTTCAAAAAATTAATTTCTTTTTTTTCTTAACTAATTAAAAATTATCATTCTCAAATTAAAATTAAATAAAAGAATAAAAAAATTATCATTCATTTTCTTTCCTCTCATTATTTTTCCCTCATCTCATTTCCCTTCTTCTATCCAAACATACGGTCAGAGTTATAATGATTTTATTATATACTTGAATAACATATGTTTAACAAGTATAATGATTGAGTTCCCTGATAAATATAAAATGATTACTTTAAGCGTTGGAATTTAGATATAGATACAAGTATATGTAATGTATTCTTTTTATTATTTTAAAATTTCTAATTGTATAAATTAATAAGTTCAATATATTTAGTCTATTGTGTTATGATTTCCACGCATAATTTCATTTTCCGGCGCTATAAAAAGAATAACATGATCAATTGAAAAAAAATGGTCGAGATCAGATTTCAAGGGTTGCAAAAAAAATTGAGCTCTGAATTCAAGGAGAACTTTTCTTTTTCCCTGTGGGAGCAAATAAATGAATAATAACATCATCTTCGTCGTCATGATATCCACAAATCCAGGACAGCAACATCGCCCATATATTTTCCCATATAGTATTTTATATATTCACGTGACATACTTCGGTTAGCAAATGGCCAAGATTTTATATCTTATTTTTTCCATTACACAAATGTCCAAGATTTAGTTGCAATACTTGTTTTGTACTCCTTTTTTCCTATAAGCAACATGGCAGGTGCTCCGAATAGAGCCAAATAATATAACCCAAATGTACTCTATATATAGATTTCCATTCTGTGTTCATATATATACAAATGAAGTTACCAACATGTTTTTTTTTTAAATTAAATATATTTTTTTAAAATTTTATGAGCCTCAAATATCATTTACCATTTAGAGCCAACTTCATCAACATTTTCATGTGATGACATAAATGGATGAACACATAGAGAGCTTTTTTTTTGGATCATGAAGTTCCTCTATATATGTCGTGCTATCTATATTCTATATATCCAAGCAAGAAAAGAAGACTTTTAACCTTAGAGTTTTGCAATTTTCAGAAGCTTCCATGAATGAAATGATAAAGAAATGGGGAAGCACTGTAGCACAGATAGACATGGCCATGTGATGATCCAAACAAAATGCCTCGTGTCGTCTATATGAGAGAGAGAGAGAGAGAGAGAGATGATGAATTGAAAGCTTGCAGGAGGCCATATATCATGTAGGCATAAATATATCCCATATGTTTAGCTTTAAAAAGTGGTGGCCTTCCAAGTTCCATCCACATCTCTCCACCAAGCAATTGGATCTAAGTTGGTTGAGGAGATGAAATTAAAATAAGTGGGCCAAGAACATGCTTAGATTCCTAGCTCCAGATAAGTTTGGAGGATGGATGAAGGGATGAAGGATATTTTGAGTTCTACAATATTAATCTTGAAAAATGTTGGTTATATAAGCTGACATGTCTTCAACCCATTTTGAAAAATCATGCAAAACATATAATTTCTATCTACGCTAAAACTATTAACTCATTAGACTGTTTTAATAATAAAAAATAAACTTTTTTTTTCATTTCGATTGTCACTTTGATATTCGAGATCGACTAATTTAATATTATTTATCTATGATGAATGATACTCTCATCAATTTTTTTTATATACACAAAAATTAAACTCTAAACTCGCGGTGATGGCCACTTCATTTCAACATGTGTTAATGAGATCGAACTTTCTTTGTTTGAGATAAGTTTGAGGATGAGGAGAAGGTCTACCCACTGAAACATATGCATGTTAGTGGTGGACCAGCTTTTATTTAGCCTTTGGCTTTGTTTTTTATTTGCTTTGCTTTCATCTCACGTATATACGAGTATGCTACTACAAGTATTTCCATGCAATCCCCACCCCACCCCCAAAAAAAGAAGAAAAGTACTACCAACTTCTCAGAACTCCAAAATGCATCAAATTCTCTAAAGTTTGCCTTCAATTCACTTCATGTGCCCACATCCACCCACCCACCACCTCCTGTACAGTAGCTGTAAATAAACCATGTGAACTGTTTCATAATATTTTTTGGATTTTATAATTATCCAAAAGCCGCTCTATATGATTCAGTTCCAGAAGGAGAGGGAGCCAACATTAAGTTTGCTAATTATTGGTTGTTACATTCTAATATAAAGTATAATTTTTAACCAAAAAGGTTAAAGTAGACATTGGATATAAGGTGAGGAAAAATAATCCTTTTGGATAATGAGATCTCAATCATCTTTTTGAAGCTTTTCTAACTCAGAACTTATTGCATTGCACATTTAAGACATTTCTCATGTTAAAAAAAAAATAGATAGAGAAATCATATAAAGAAGACATAAAAATTTAATGAGGTTTATTTTTAATTGGGTTACATTCTCGGGCGACGACTAAAGTTATATTTTTCATATAAAAAAATAGATGATACAAGATGCCGAATAATTCAAATCGTTGAAAGTTTATATAAGAACTCTCAATATAAAATAAAAAAAATATAAATTCTAAAGTCGTCTAGGTTTAGGGGGCTTCACCTCCGAGCTCACTGTAGGGGGACTCAATGATCAGTCAATGATACCTCAGTATGGGATAGACTACTTCGTCATCGCAATTAGTCGAGCGACTATGATACACAAGAGGTCATATATGAGTTTATTATTGAGTTAAATTTTAAAGCATTATCAACAAACAAACATAATTAAACACTACAATAAATTTTGAAAATTATGACCAAATATTTATTGACCGTCTCTTTTTTTAGCAGTCTGACCCATCCCATATTGACGCGGTCGAGATCGCTTCAAATTGGGATGGTCAAAAGAATCGTCCCAATAAAGACAGTCTGAAAGACCGTCCCAATCATACATCAATTGAGGTGGTCTAAATTGCCCTGATAGAGACGGTATTAATCGGGACTCAATTGAGATGGTCTAAATCACTTTAAAATGTCGACACAAGTTAAAAAAAATTCTAGATTTTGGGACGAACAACCTAAAAGTAAACCCTCACAGGATAGGCCTTTTACAATTTCGCTTTTTCTCTCATCTCTCCTCGCCCTCACCGATCTCCTCTCCTCTCCTTCGACGACAAGGCAAGATCTCTCACCGATTTTCTCTCATTTCCTCCAATCTATTTCCTCTCCTTTTCTCCTCTGATCTCTTGACGAGTGATCCATATGTGTGAAATGTAGTGTGCTATAATGCATTCAACGATTTGGTTGTATATTTACTATTTTTTTAGAATTAAACAAGTGGTAACTTATTATAACAAGGAATGGAGATTGACTGGGATTTCTTGTAAATAGAAAAACTTAATTATATTGAAACAAGATATATTCCACACCAAAATAAATTTTGTATAGATCCACATGAAACTCGAGGGTAAGTAGTTCCTTAATAAATCAACATACACAAATTTATAATTGTATTGATACTGGGTCGTTTGATGACCCAAAATCATTTTTTTTTATTTTTTGGTTTAAACTTATATGGTAGTAACATATAAGAATATATTAATGTATATCCTAACCCTAACTCACGTGTTTTAGGACCACATTAGTTTAAAGAAAAAAAAAAAGAACTTAGATTGATCAATTTCTAAAAGCTCAATCTCAATGTGTCCATTATGCAACACAAGTACGTGAATGTACATTACTTTTACTCTTACTTTCATAGATTTGATGATATATACGAAAAATGAAATATTAGAATTAGCTATCAATATTTTTTGTGTGTGATAAAATAAAGGATTATTTGAAACAAAAAAAATCATTTATCTTGGAAGGATTTTTTCTTTTTTTTATAGAAATTCTTTTCTCTTTACATGTTTCTATTTTTGTTTTTTTAAAACCATTAAAAATTATAAGATACTCATCATTTCATAGAATATAGAATATAGTGTTTTATGAGTATGATACATAAATTTCAACTTAATTAATTCCTCTTGAACCATTCCAACAATAGAGGAGCATTTATGGACAAAGAAGATAACCAAAGTACATAATCATAGATCCTAGTTTGACACAACTCTCAACTCTTCTGCTAATGTTAAATAATAATAATAATAATAATAATAATAATAATAATAATAATAATAATAATAATAATAATAATAATAATAATAATAATAATAATAATAAT
>LTAE01000216.1:91906-131814 GCA_001647135.1 Pontederia paniculata | reverse complement strand
TAATAATAATAATAATAATAATAATAATAATAATAATAATAATAATAATAATAATAATAATAATAATAATAATAATAATAATAATAATAATAATAATAATAATAATAATAATAATAATAATAATAATAATTCAAGGCACATTCGATAGCCACACTAAAAGTACACCAACTAGCAAACCTTTTTATTATTAATCATTATATCCATAATATTGTTAGTTTCTAACTAATTGAATTTGATGCTTAAAGTATGATCCTATCAACTTTTCTTAGCATGAATATATATTATGAAGCTAACCAAGTTAATTGGCGCAGTTGGTTATTAGAGTTATGTCATCACAGGATAAGAGTTAATAGTCACATATTTGAATCTTAGAGAGACCACTTTGATCAGAATTTATTTTCGCTACACCACTTTGAATACCGGATTAGTCAGATGCTAGTAGTCTTGAAAATCAATGAGTCTAGATTGAAAAAAAAATATTATGAAGCTATTTAATTGGAGAATTCAACGTTCTTAAACTAGGATCAGTATGCATTAGAATAATGTCAATCTTATGCAATTTTGATTTCAATAATTAGGGAAAGCTAAATTATTATTTTGATAGTGTTTAGTTGAAATGAAAAAAATAAAAATAATTTTATTACTGAAATATTTAAATAATTATTTCTATTATTAGTGTTAATTTGTTTAAATAATGATAATAATTAGTACATAATTTACTTTAGTATGTGTAATTATTTATGCCAATAATTAATGTCAATTAAGCAACATTTAAATGAAAAGAAATTTAAAACATTAAAATTATTAAATAATATGTATTTCATATATAATATAACAATATATTCTATTAAGATATATTATAGTGCTAATTTAAAATTTAAAACTAATTATATTAATTATCTTAGTGTTCTTATGTTCATATTTTAACCACATTACAATGTAATTAATAAAACTAGTAATACAGAAGTTACCTTTAATAACTAGTTAAAAGTAAAAAAAAGGGGCAAATGCCGCTATTAGAATGTCTAATTCCTGCTTTTTCAAATGTTAATTATAATTTATAACACCTTAAAAGCACTCATTGTCATATGGAAGAATGTTCTCCCGAAGATACTACAGTGATTTATAGTTTTCTTGACTTTATGATTGACTATTTGACTAGTCAACAAAATACATAACTTTAAAATTAAAATTCTTTTATAAAACAGAAAATGTGTGAAAGTCATAAAACATCTATAATGTTTCATATATATATTCTAATAAAACTAATAAAACTCAATAAGAAAATTTTTAAAAAATAAACCTAAACCTATAACCATTAACTCATGTGCAAAAATAATTCATCACGGACATCAATCGTTGTATGCGCCACCAGTATCACTATAGGAGCATGTCTGAAGGCCGTGTCCAATCTCCGACACAAGTCGTGTTGTGATTGTTTCATTAATAACAATAATTCGGCATCATTCGTCGCATTAGGGCAACGCAGACTATGTTTTTTTTCAACCTAGGTTGCGTTGTACGATCGGTGATTATTAGGATTTTTCGTCGGCCGACGCGATCCATGTTCAAGATGGACGTGGGTCATGTTTTGTTTATTCTTCAATTATTCAATTTATTTAATATGTGACACTTACTCTGCGTTATGACCATGCAGATAGTGTCCGACTTATTGGGTCGTGTTATATGGACGAAATGATGCTAGGGTTTGCACCGACGGACGTAGGCTATGTCCGAAGAGGATGTGATTTGTGTCCCGATCATCCAAGCCGTGTCTTTCGTGATCAGCGCGACATCACAATCCCATCCCTATAGGCGCAAGTCGCATTTGAGGAGGACATGGTGTGTGTGCCACCATCAAGCCGAGATTTCATTAATTAAAACTCCTTTTTTGGTATAGGAATTGACGTGAAACTATGGACAAATATTAAAATCATATAGGAGATTAACGAGGTGTCAAAAAACTATATTTATGATCCTAACCAATTATTTGTTGGGATCAACACCTATCATATAATTATTTAACCTGAAAGATATATCTAATAGTTCGACCTACGTACCATCTACTTTGTAGGAGTTTTCTCGTTCGTTCTTCACATTCTAATGGTCCTCGCTAGCGTTCCCTTGAGATCCGCACTACCGTCACTTTCCTTCACGTTAACGAGTTTTGATCTAACTTAGAAGAAAAAGAGAACTAGAAGAAAATAATAAGGGAGAAGTAGATCCTTAGCTCTGCCACCCGAGGAAGAAAGAGAGAGGAGAGAGTGGCTCTTCGGCATGGCTAGGGCATTTAGAGATGAATGGAGATTATGATGAGTTCTCACTCTTAGGGGCTATATATTGGGGCCTTTTTAGAATTTATAAGTTTTAAACCAATTCAAACTCTACCCTTTAAATCAATTCCAAAATTAAAACCCATAAAATATTATTATTTATTTAAATTTTATATTTAAATTTTGGTGATACAATATGACTCGGAATACAACCCGTGTTTGGCCATGCACGTGGACCGAGAATTATATTAATGTCAAGATAGAAAACTAAAACTAAGATATGATGATGACTTAAATATTTCGATTTTAAAGGTGTTCATTAAAATAAGATATTTTTATCTCTTTTATTCACATGCCATGCAAATTATTAAAAAAATATAAGTAAATATTAAAATTAATTGGTATAATTGATTAGAGGGATATGTGTCGCGAGCTAGTAACCTCGAAGAGAAATCACTTCGACTAAAATTTATCTTCGCAACATCCATCCAAATATCGAATTAGTCAGATGCTGATAATTTTTTAAATAAATGAATCTAAATAAATAATAATAATTTATTTAACGAATTATTTGTACTAGCTCAACACGAAATAATAATAGATTGTTAATAAAACATAATAAATCGATCGAGTTTATACTATATAACAATATCAACAGTTTCAATTATATAATTATTTTTGGGAAAAATGAGGGTGTAAATCCAATGAGTGTAAACTCATATAAACTCTTCCATTTTGGAAAAAAAATAATATTTTGGCGAAAAAAATTTGAATAAAAAATTTAGTTTTTTTTCTCAAAATGAATGGATTTACACCCCCATTTTTTCATTATTTTTACCGTAGGAAAAAATATATAATTACTGATCTACGAAAATGGTTTTAATAATAATAATAATAATAATAATAATAATAATAATAATAATAATAATAATAATAATAATAATAATAATGATAATAATAATAATAATAATAATGTAGGTGCTCCCTAGTTAAGTAGGGAGCACCGTGTTACCTATATCATCAACTGTAGGATGTTAAATCTACGGTGGATATTGAATTTTTTTTCTTCTACTTTTTTTCTCTCTCCTAAATTAAGTCACAATAGATTAAAAATTTTACGGTTAAAACTGTAGGTAGCATGGTGCTCCCTACTTAACTAGAAAGTACCTCCATTTTTTAATAATAATAATAATAATAATAATAATAATAATAATAACATATATAGATGGAATAACTAATAATATCACATTAATTAGCAATAACAACGGGCCAATCAAAGTGGCGGACTTATTTATTCGAGAATTTTTTTTTGCATTTTAATTATGGTTCTAAATGTCAAGTTGCCAACAAGAACGTGTTAAGTGCACTATGTGTCATAACACTTTATTATACATCCATTTCGACCACACAATGACGTCTAACTGGTCTAAGAAAACGGACGCCATTTAATTCTCATTTCGGCGTTAAATGGAGTCCACTTATTCCATTTAGTGAACCGGAATTAAAAATCCAAAAAACTTTTCAAAACGTTCAGATATAGCACTTTTTTTTTCTTCTAAAAGGTTCTCTCAATTAATTTCTTTAGTTTCAACCGCCAATTGTTTATTGGTTACCACTTTTATAACTAAGTCAAATTTAATATGATTCAATTATGTCAACAATATATATTTTAAAATTAGTCTAAAAATAAAACCGTGTCTATAACACAAAAAAAGGAAAAAAATACTAAGTAATTACGCATTAAAATCCTCTAAATGATAAATTAAATCCACGATTAGTTGAACTAAAACCCAATTAATAACGAACGGACCACGATAAAGCATCTATCCTCCACGTGGCACCCGCTTTATTCCTACGTGGACTCTTTCTCGAAGTAAAGACAACGGCAGCTGGCTGAAATGACAAAAGTGGCCCTGACGGGGAATGCCTCCTGATCAACAAGTTTCTGGTAATTATTTGGCCGTGGAAGGGCAATTCGGTCCAAATAGGAATCGTCGTGCTTTTTTTTCTTTTTAAAAAAGAAAAGTTTTTATAAGCGCAGTTCCAAATTGGAGGCCACTCGTTAAAAAGATGCATAAAGGGACAGCAGTTTGGATTATTACACAAGAAAAGAGAGAATAAATATTTCATGTTTTTTTCTACCAACAGTAATTATGGATAAAGTAATAAACGATATTTTATTATTTTAAGATTATTTTTTATGAAATAATTTTATTTAGGCCTTATATTTTTCATGTTTATGATAATAGTAAAAGATAGTTTATTATATAAATTAACATCAATCTTATATTATATATTTTAATATTATTGTTTATGGCTCATACAAATTTTGTAACATTTATTCATTATGTCAATTGAGTAACTTTATATATGTTAAAATGTTCAATATATATATATATATATATATATATATATATTATAATTATGCAAATTTGTATGTTATTTTCTAAATTAAAGATTATCTAATTATTTTATTTAAAAAACTAATTTTTTTTATGCCTGATTGATTTTTTTAGATTTTTTTACGCCCCTACTCACACCCTTTTCTCAACCTAATTTTTTCCCTTTCCGAATTCAATAAATGTGTCTATTAAAGAACACATAAATAATTTGCAAATATATTTTCATTACAACCAATTTATTATATGAAATTAATGTAACTATTAAGTATCAAATACTTTGTAAGTATGCTGAGTATATCTTAACTATATTTAAAACATAATTAATGATAAATTATAAAGTTGACAATAAATCATGACTTATAAAATTTATATTAATTATATATTAAAAAATTAAAATGTGCTCAATATCTTTACAAATCACTTAATGTTTTTTAGTGGGTGCATTAAATTCTTATTTATTATATATAATATAAACACCAACCATTTTTCTATTTAAAGAAAAATAAAAAAATAATAGTTAGCACTATTAATTTACATGCACCCTCATGTTCATGCATTTTTACTCTGAGAAAAACTGTTTTGATAAATTTACATTTATGAATTATTCAAATAAAAAAAATCTATTTTTTAAAGAGAAAAAAAAAGAGATAACAAATGACTGTACCAAAAAAAAGAAAAGAGAAAGATGAGGATAACATACGTAACCCACAAAAATACGGTGGAGGTCACCTAAAGGAGCCAAGGCCGTCAGATGAAGACGCACGGGCCACGTGTTGGAGATCGAACGGCACCAGGGGTGCGAATGGATTAGGAAGTGGCTTCGGTAGTTAGGGACCGGGGGGCGACGGGCGATAGGCGGTGGGTGTTACCGGGAGAGCCGGTGGGCGGAGGGGTCAAAGAGGTATAAGAGCAGGGGTTTTAGGAGCAAAACGGGTGGTTTTGAGGGGTTTTGGCAAGAGAGCCAAGAGATTTAGGAAGAAATGGTGCCAAATTATTCGAAGAAATCTGTGGATTAAATTGTGGAAGGATGCAGGAGAGATCGGAGGAGCTCGGGGCATGATCGAGAGGAGTTGCGATCTGGAAAGGTACGCTTCGATCTCGTTTTTTTCTTTTCTTTTTTTTTTTGTTTTTTTCGTTTCAAATTTGTTCCAATTCCGATGTAGTTTTGGGTTTTACCTTTCCAGTTTCTGCTCCCGATCGCGATTGTTGTGTCCGCCGCGAGTCCGATCCGTTTCCTGGCGTCTCTCCTCGGATGGGTTTGGAAAAAATGGATTTTTTCTGCATATTTTGGTGCGATTTAAGTTTTTTTCTGTTTCAAGTTCCTTTCTTTTTTGTTTGAAGAGAATGTTCCATTCCTTGTTATGATTCTTCTTAAGCAAAGCTGTTTGAAGGATCCGTGAAGTTTTTTTTTTTTGCGTTTTCATGTGATTTCGGGGAATTGCAGGGTTTTTTCCTGATCGGGATTTGCTTGATCTCTTCTTGCCATGTCGACGAACTGATCGTGATTTCCAACAGTGCAAAAAACTCTTTTTTTTTGGTTTTTTGGGTGAAAATTCAGTTGAACTTGATCGGCATCGGATCTGGATTTGGCCAAATCCATATCAGTTGTGGAAATTGGTTCCCATTTTGGTACGTTTCTTACAGTTTTGGATCTGAAGACCCCGCTTCCTTAGGGCTTACGGATCCCTATGCTCGTGGCGTTTGTCTCGATCAGTTTTCTAACAGGATTCCTTGGTCTTCTTTTTAGATTTATATTTCCTTGAGATGGGTAAAAACGTTACATTTTCTTTCTACTTCTGCTGACAGTTGTATTAGTAGGGATGCTTTAGATTTCGAAATCTGGCATGAATACTTTGAGAAATATTTCGTATTAGTTTTCTCTAAGGTTCATAATTGCAGTGTGTGCCATTTATTTATTCTTTTGGATTTTATGTTTCTGAGTTTGGAGGTTTTGGGTTTATGATATGTCACGATTTATTGTACGGTTAGTACATCTATTAGCTGTGATTTAATAGATCCGATTCGTGTTCCTTATGATCGTGTTTAGGCAATTCTGTATTATGCCTTTGTTCTTTTATATTAAGCTGCGATACATGGATTTTTAACTTATGAGTGACTCAGTAATATTAGACTCTATATCTTTGATTTTGGATGATATTATGGCTACACTTCCCCTTTTCTTTAGATATATTTCCTTCTCCTTCAATTTTGGAAAATTAAGTTATCCCGATTTTACCAGTTGCTCTCAGATTCCTTTCTATGACTACAGGCTGCTTGAATTTGATGTTTACCATTCTCTCCTGCGCTGAATGTGTTTGTGGGCAATGTTGCGTTATGTTTTACCATCCAACATTTCAGTCTGTGTTCTTTCATCGTATTTGCGAATGTGAACTACCAGAACTGTTTTTGAGATCTTCATTATTTTTACAATTTCTGCAACAGATAAATGAAATGGTGACATCGATTAGGAGATCTTGAGTTTTTCTTTTGCTCTGGATGAATCATTGAGATATGGTGTTGCACAAGAGGCTGGACTACGGATCTAGTGGCTGCCAGGTTCCTGCTATACATGTTCCAAAATCAGCTAGGGTAGTTCTTTATCCCAATTCTTTTCTTTATGTTTCCTGTTTGTTGTTTAGATATAATGTCCCACGGTTCATCTGTAGGGAAAACGATCTGCTCGAAAGAAGGTTGAAGAGAACAAGACATGCCCATTTGATTTGCTTGCCACTGTTGCAGGCAAACTGTTGACAGAGGGAGAAAGTTTTTCGAGTCCATGCAGTATTACCGGGACACCCTTTCCTACTGCAGGAAATGAAATTGTCAAAGAAGAGCAACCAACACGAGAGAATTCAATCAAGACTGAAATTCTTGATCAACATAGTTGTAGTGATGGTCTAGTAGATCCTGAGGTTGTTACGCGAAGCGATGTTACCTATGACATTAAAGAGCAGTCACATGCTTCAGAAATATTGGCTTCAGGTTCTGCACCGATGAAGCTTAACATATCAAATAAATATAACACTGCAGAGGAGTCAATAGTTATTGATCGTGGAAGTGAAGCTGGATACCTGTGTAACGCTACTCCCGAGAAATGCGGCTCTAAGGGGCACACTTCTAGTTCTATGGAATCACACAAGTATAAAGGAGAAGCAGCAAAGATGCCGACACAAGCAGAGATAAGACTGGTAGGAACTTTGGTTGATGTGAATTCTCTTGGCCTGCACAATTTAGAGTATCCAGTGGACTTGGATACCAAATCGCCTGCTTTTGTCAGTTCTGACAGCAGTGCTGAAGTTCCGGGTTGTAGCAGTAAGCTTCCTCAAAATAGTTCATTCCCCAAGCATGAAAATTGCTTGAAATCTGCTATAGATAAAGATGATGACGAAAACTCTTCTGGATGCACTCATCCTAGCATCCATATTAATAAGCCTTCCAGGCTGCAGCGTATAGGTGATCGTAGGATAAGGAAGCTTTTAGCATCCAAGTATTGGAATGTAGCTCCAACGGCGTCACATGAAAATGAGATCTCTGGTTGTGGTATGCAGTTTTTGTTATTTAAGCTAATTTATTTGGTAATTTGGCATGAGAAACTTCTGTATCAGCAGAATGTCCTACTGTTGATATATTGGTATAATTTTATTTTGTCTAACTGCTATAGCTTGTTAGTTTGATTGAATTAAAAAAAAATTCTTTATCAGATGTTGAAATGAAGCCTGTTTTTCGTGGCAAGAAAATGTGCTATATGCGCCAAAGGACAAACAGGGGTCCATTCAAAAGAAAGAGAACGTTGGAGCGCTGTCCATTTCCTAATGGGGGGATTTTCCATAAGAGTGTGTCTAATCTATGTGAAAATCCTGGGATTAAGTTAGAACAAAGTGATCCAAATGCTACTCTTCACGGAGGTATGCTTTTTGTGACGACACAATGAGAATAATTTTCTCCAGAGCTTCATCCAAGATTGATATAAACAAAGTCAACAAATTCTTATCTGCAGTAAATGGCCCCTCCTCCTTGACAGGACCAAAGTCATCCAGTCAATCACCAGAATATTCTGGTATTTGTTTGTTGGAATTTAATATCATTACACCTTAGCTATCTATCTTGCTTAGTTTCTAAAAGAAACTCCATCCGTTTTTTGTCATCAGTGAAACTCAGCATCAGCTCATTTAAGATTCCTGAGCTTTTCATCGAGATGCCTGAAACTGCCACTGTTGGTTCCTTGAAGGTACTGGCATAAATCTTGTATACTTGTTCGTCCATGTTCCATCACCTATACTATCCATGGTCTTTGTTCGCTTGCTAATGAAACTCAGTCATAAAACATGCCTTTGCTTTTCATAAAAAAAGTATGTTTCTTTGTACTTTGTTTTAAGCTCGTGTTGTCATGATAAATGATATGAGATTTATTTGTTTTCTTATTGTTCCCATCACATTTGATGATAATCAGAGGACTATTATGGAGGCTGCAACTGCTATTCTTGGAGGTGGATTGCGTCTTGGTGTTCTTCTCCAAGGTAAAAAGGTTCGAGATGACAACAAGACCCTACGCCAGGCTGGAATCTTGCATAGTGATAAGTTGGACAACCTAGGCTTCATGCTGGAATCTGATTGTACACAAGCCTCAGCACCATTGGCAACCACCAGGGATCCTCATCTCTCTAGTTTAGTAGCTTCCAATGAATTATCAGCTAGGTAACCTTTTAGCAAACGGGTTGAACTTGAATTTGATTTATATTTTAGAGGCATTCTCCTTTGTGTTATTATTTATAATTCAAACCGTTGCTGCATTTACTGTTTGTAGGGTTGCGCCTATCAGCACTGCTCCTATAGATGAAGTAGGCTCTGATGTTACACCACAACCTCCAGTAACCATCAGCACTGGGAGTGGTCAGGATTCTGTTTACTCTCCATCTGATACATCATGCCTTGATAAAACAGTAGCAAATTCTCAGGCTCTAGTTGTTGTTCCACCAATCAATGCTGATGGAATGGCTGTGGTTCCGCTGCACAAGTCAAAGCGATCTGAAATTGTTCAGCGTCGTATACGAAGGCCTTTCAGCGTTACTGAAGTGGAAGCCCTTGTACATGCTGTCGAAAAGCTTGGGACTGGAAGGTCTGTTTGTTGGTCATGATCTTATAGTAGATCACTGCAGCAATCACACTATCTTACAGATATGTGGATATGTTTGTTCAGGTGGAGAGATGTCAAACTTCGTGCTTTTGACAATGCAAAACATCGGACCTATGTTGACCTTAAGGTAAATTATCTTCCCAACCTTTTATGATTAAAAATTCACTATTTCTTCTATTGCTATGCATTTATGGTATGAAAATATGCTGGATCTCTAGTTATTTTTCTTATTCTTCTGGTTAATGCTTGAAATTCCTGATATATGTTTCCTCTTGTTGTTGCTAGTTGTCTTATTGTGGTCTTGTGGATGCAAAATTTTGACTGCTAAATTTTGTCAAATTTTAATATGCTTCAGGTACATGCCTTTTTCAAGAGGTTTTACTGATAGGTTGGTGAAAAGTATGTTGAGTTGCATTTTCTGTGTTTCAAACTGGGACAATTCATAGTTTTACTACATGGTAGGCCTTAGTTGAACTAACAGCGTCTATCTATGCACATCAGTGACCTTGTATTGGGTTGTCAATTTTGTCTTAGAATTCTAGCAAATTTTGTAGTTTGCAAGAAGTTTCTTTTCCCCTATGGTTACATGTTTGTGTTATATTTATCCTGTGGGTGGTTGGATCAAAGAAAATATGCTAATTCTGTCATATGCTCGTCGTGATAGGACTCTTCTCTTATGCAGGATAAGTGGAAGACTTTGGTGCACACTGCCAAAATCTCTCCTCAGCAGAGGAGGGGAGAACCAGTCCCCCAGGAGCTGCTTGACCGTGTGTTGGCGGCCCATGCCTACTGGTCACAGCAGCAAGCCAAGCTCCTGGTTAAACCTCCGCCGGCAGATACTTCCCCTCTCATCTAAATCTCACAACTCATCTTCTTCAATTCTCCCCAGGGACCGAGAAGAGTAGAAGATTGATCCATGTAAAAAACTTATCCTAGATCTGTTTAATATTTCACCCACACTATTCTTTGTGAATTTGGACAGAACAGTAACAAAGGGAATGTGCTACTTCCGGCACCTGTACATGTTGACCGTTGATGTCGGAAGAGCCGAGTGCCGCAGGCAGGAAACAGATTGTGGAGATGGTTGAACTTACTGATACAGGTGAAGTAAGTTGATGTCAGGAAATGCAATGTTCACCATGTTCTGGTTGTTTTCTGTTTCAATTCATGCCAAAAGGATGTACCATGACTGATGTCATCTTTCTGACATGGATGTAAATACAACTATTCTATAACCCTGTTGGCTATCACTCTGCAGCATTGTATATATGATGTACCATTATCTTTAATCTTAATTCGATGAACACCAGCAGTTGATGAAAAAATATAGTGCCCTGGGACAACTTCCTAACATCTCAAGCCCCAAATCCTAAGACAGCAAAACTGAACCTCGGTTCGCGGAAAGGTAATGTTTTCCAAAGTACTGGATATCAATGAATCCATAATCATGATAAAATCATAAAGTTCTATCAGAAGTAAATGCTTAAAAGAAGAAAGGCAAGAAGACCTGTACAGAGTACCAGGTGATAATAAGGATTGATAGCTAGGGCCTGTTCTCATGATTCTTCGAGGTCACCTTTTACAAGTACTGAGGAGAGCAGCAGAGGGCCTTGAATATGAGTGGCACTTACATTTGCAGCTCCTGTCGAACTCTCGCTGTGGCACCTGTTCGAGCTGCAGTTGCTGCTGATTTTTTTTTTCTTTCTTTTTGGCCATTTGTCAGTCGAGCCTGATCAGGAATTCTCACGATGTCTTTACTCTTTAGCATCCTGAAGTTGTTCTAGTTCAGAAACAACTTGTTCCACTTTTGGTCTGTGCCTCGCATGATTGAATAGGCAACATCAGCAGTCTTTAAAGAAAAGTCCTTGCCCTGCCTCGAGACAAGATTGCTCATCTTCCAGGTAAATTAACCTGTCTGCAGTCTTGCAGCACTTTTATCACAGTTATCAGACAATGAAGGTGCTGTTTGATTTGTGAATAAAGAGGTAAATAAGAGATTATTCTCCTCTATTCTACTAAATAAAATAAGTTGGTTAACCTCTATAAAATATGGAGGGCAATATTGTCATTATAAAAAAGTTTATTATTATGAATAGTGCTCTTTGTACATATACATTATTCTTTTAAAAATTAGAATAATTTATTCTTGCTCAAACATCAAAATTACTTATTAGAATAAATACCTCCATCCTTAGAACAATTATCCATCCATGAAGTACTTCACCCGTTAAAAAGTGAAAATCCGAGTAAACTTTTAACAGAAGTCTAATAAAACCAAACAACATGGTAACCACATTATTTTTTATTGTGATTTTAAGAGGATAACTTATTCCAAATAATTAGCCGGATTAAGATTTAACTATCTTATTCTAGATCTTATTCGGCCCCTTAAAAGTGCTTATATATATTTCAGAAATAGAGTATGACCGATTGACGTAGTCATTTCCATCATTTAAGTATTTAACGAGGATTAATCTCCATGGTATTACATGCACCCTAAAAATTCCTCCCCATGGTATTATTCCATGCATGTTCCGCTTCCAACCCCCACAATAAACGGAGGGATGGATGAAACAAAAGGCTTCGTGTCGTCTACGTACCTGACATGCATGAGAGAGAGAGAGAGAGAGAGAGTAGAATGAATACATATGATATAGGATAAATATATCCCACATGTTTAGCTTAAAAAAGTGGTGGCCTTCCAAGTTCCATCCACACATATCTCTCCGGCAAGCAATCGGATCAAAGTTGGTTGAGCGGCAACATTAAAATAAATAGGCCAACAACATGCTTAGATTCCTTGCTCCTTGATAAGTTTGGGGGAAGGATGAGGAGAAGGAGACCTACCCACTTTAACTTCACAACAGATACATGCCTGCCTGCGAGCGGTGGACCATCTTTTGCTTCGCCTTTGCCCTTTGGCTTTGCTTTCATCTTACTACCATTACTGCTACCAACATCTCACAATTCCCTATTGCATCAATATCCCTTTGCATTGCACAACTCTTTCTCTATTGTTGAGTTGTTACAATCCATTCCGAGAACAAGGATATGTGTTTTAGTTTATATATAGCACAATGCTCCTTTTTGCTGTTCTTTTTTTTAATTTAATAAAGATGTACCCTATTTAAATAGTATATACTATGTATCCTATCATTTAGACCATTAAATTTAAAATATATGGTTAAAAATAATCTATTTAAAATTTATATTTTTTTTACTCATTTTTATTAACCATGTATCTCAAATCCAAGTGATAGAATACACGATGTATCATACTTAAATAGGGTGTACCTTCATTAAATTTTTTTTGTTTGAGTTGAAACTTAGTATTTTAGAAATTAGATAATTTTTGTTCTTAGTAAATGTTTGGATAAGATGAGAATATTAAATAGTCAAATCAATGCTTAGCGGGACTATGACCTAATGTTGACATAAGTTAATAGTCTCTGAGTTAATTTTTATAATCGTCAATTTATGCACAAAAAAAAAAATATCTTCCACTTCCTCTAAAAATCGAAATGGCTCAGATTCTAATAGTTTTACACATTAGTGGGTATAAATCGAAAATAAATAAATAAAATGAAGGTAGATTATTATTTATAACTTAGATAGCTTATATCATAGTTTTTTTAATTACAAATATTATAGAAATTCTAAATGTTGAAATAATAATACTTATATACATATTTTTAATGATAATAATAGAAGTTCAGAAGTCTGTAACATATTTTTTAGTATAGTGCATGTAGCACATAATAAATAGCGATACATATCATTCAAAATAATACAAATAGTAAATATATATAGTAATGATACTATTTGTAAGTACGTTACACGTTTTTATAATAATAATATATTAAACTTTATATAATAAATATAATATAAATTCTAAATGTTGAAATATTAATACTTATAGACATATTTTTTTCATGATAATAATAGAAGTTAAAAAGTATATAATATTTTTTTTAGTGTAATGCATGTAGCACATAATAAATAACGATACATATCGTTCAAAATAATAGGAATATTAAATACATATAATAATGATACTATATGTAAGTGTGTGACACATTTTTTTATAATAATAATATATTAAACTTTATTATGGTGAAAAAAACTTTGTCCCACTTGGTGGAACACCACATGTTCTATGATAATTAAGGAACATGGAAATCAATTCCTAGAATAAAACTGCAGATGAGCTGAGCTCACAAGTGAATTGTTTTTCAAAATGATTTTGGAAGGTAACAATGCATTGTTCTTGGTCTTTTCCCATATACACAAACGGCCCTTCATGTTCCCCAACACATGCACAGCTAATATAATTGAGATTTAATTTTTGCCTACTGGTCATCTCCTCTTCTAGCACGTGAAAGAGGCACACAGTAGCTGTAACTCCCATGTGAACTGTTCCATAATATTTTATTCTAGATTAATTTACAGTGTAAATATCAGTATCCAAATTGAAATTTTTAATGGGTACTCACTCCTGATCTGATCTGTACACATCATATTATTAATATTTAATTAATTTAGAATCGAGGTAAAAATATAATGATATTTTCTTGATCAAATTGACTATTCCAAAAATCGAATTTGAGACTACTAATTTTCATTATTTATGAAATATATTTTCACTAATTAGGTGTATCAATCGAAGTTGATTGTATCCAAATTATTATTAAAATTATCGTTTATTAAGTTCTTTTTTATGTATATTAAAAATTCTTATTAATAATGTAGTAAGCTAATTTTTTTGAGATAATGATCGATATGTGATAATATTTTTTTTAGAATTGATTCAGAACTAAAAATGTAAAAATGCAGTACTTCACGATGATGACGTGAGAGTTAGATCATAAAAATACAGAAATACTAAAAAAAAATATTGTAATAAAAATAGAAATATTATAAAAAGGCATTCCATATCGATATATTTATTCTTAATTATATATCTCATGAAATTTGAACCTTGGCATGTGTCTTTTTGTGAAAATTGATTTCCTTCATACTATTTTTAACAAAGATTAATTAGTTGATATTTAAATTTGAACATCGTTAATTAATTCCTGATCAATAAATTAGTGACGATGGATTATCCATATATTTTTGGTATAATGGTCCATTAAAGAGTGATCATAATTTTCGATCATTTCTCAAGATTTTATATTAATGTTAAACTAAGAAAACATTAACATCTAATCATTATGGATGAAAGAAGAAAAAATGAAATTGGCAGGAGATGCCGTGAAAGAATTAAAGAAGCAAGTATACAAAATTGGCACTCATTTATGACATAAATGGATGCCTATTACTCTACGACCAATATTTATCCATTATTAAAAAAAAAAGTGGACATTTCTAGGAAATAATCAGGTAAATGCATTTAATTGTGCTCTAAATTGTACTAATTTTAACATTGTTTGCTTTGTTTAAAGTAAATTCTCAATGAAAATAACTTCTAACATAAAAGAAGAATACATGTTTTCTATGTTCGATTATATGTAGCCAACTGAAATATTATAAGTTACATTTTTTTATTGTACTCGTGATAATGCGAATACGGTAGAGTTATGTGAAACGAAAAAAATGCTTTGAAAGGAAGTTTTCTTAGTTTTAATTGGAACAACATTTTTCTTTAGTTAATTCCAACACGTTTCTCATTACGGAATCATAAGAAAAACTTTTTTTTATATCCACTTATTCTTTCCTAATTGTGCCTTTGATCTCTTTTAATTTGAAATTTTAATTTGTAATAATCTAATCTGTAACTGATAATGTATAACAAAAATTAGGGGTAAAGTGGTTTTGGTGGGGTCATTTTTTTAGACAAAAAACAACTTCATGTTTCTGATATTTTTAAATTATTTGTAATATATATATCATATTTCTTTATATTAATTAATAATTAATACCAAATACATAAGTTTTATTCTACATATGTTAATTAGTAATTTTGTTGTTATTAGTTTAAGGGATTAGTTTTGTTACGTCAAACTAATGTTGGAAGATAAACGATATGGTTGAGAGGCCATATCTAAAAATTACTCAATTACAATATAGAAATAGTTTAGAGACTTGTGTCTTTTCGGAGTAATTAAAAATGCTAAGAATAAGAGATATATATAATATTAAAAATTATACTTATTTATTTTTTTTCATTAATCATATCCTTTATATTGTGCCTCTTGTCTGGATAATTATTAATTATCCATCAACAAGCCCAAAAGAGAATTATGGGATCCTCTATCTATTAACCATCCTTCATCAGTAAAATAATTAATTGAAAATATCGTCGTTATAAATTCAAGTTTGAGACTATTTTTCTTGTAAAATAAAAAACGAGAAAGATGCAAAGAGAAATTACGAATGAATTACTCTATCTACTTGTATCTATACTTATATAGTACATATGTAAAAGAGATTATTAATTGTGATTAAATTAGTCCATCAATATGATTGCAATAAATTGTTTCCCAATCATTGATAGTATATACATATATATATATATATAATGAATATATAAATTACTTGTTTTATTATATGCTAATAAAGCATCTTATTAATTTTTGATAAAAAAAGATAATTTTAATTTTGCAGTTTTAAGATGAAAAAAGAATTACACACGCGTGTGTGAGAGCGTGGAACAATGACATTATATTAATCATAAAAATGGGCCAATCAAATTAGTCGGCGGCAACTTTATTTGAGATGCATTAGTATTTGTTTTTAAATATCAAGTGTCAAATGTTTTATCTGTTATATGTGACATGCAACGAATTTGCAATAATTATTATTTTATTATATCCCCCTTTGTGACGTTTAATTAAATGGAGGCCATCGATTTCGTTTCTGTGTTGAACGGAGGCCATTTATATCATTTCATTTTATTGAAATTTTTCAAAACGTGGTGTTGTGCCACATATTTCTCATAATTTAAATCCCTCATAATGTCAACCGCCAATTATTTTATTGGCCACATTTTTAATATACCATCTCAACTTTGATACGCGACATTATAACTCAAAAAGTTAACTCAAGATTATTATTGCTAATGTTCCATATTTTACATCACTTAATTATTAAACAAACCCCTCCTCCATAAAACCCATTTATTTCGTCTCATTTCCCATGTGTGACTAGGATGAATACGTGGACGAATGAGGAACAAATGAACGACCACGACGTGCCCTTTATCCTCCACGTGTCACCGAAACTTTATTCCGAGGTGGACGCCCTCGGATTAGGACACGGCCAATTACAAAAATGACAAGATTAACCCTTTCAATTTTAAAGTTTTGAATCCAAATATCAGATTCAAAAACTTGTGGTTACATGTTTTTCACAAGGGCAATATCGGCAAACAAAAATTGGCGTGGTTTTTTGGAAGAATAAAGTTTCTGGAATAGAAGTTCCAACTGGAGTACTGTTCTTGGGAGCTGGAACAAGGAATACGGGGTATTATAATGTAAAAAATATCATTCTAAAATTTCAAAACATTATAATCTAAGAGTTCTTTTGGGGAAATGATATTTAAGTGAAAGTATAGGACTACATAATAGTATTTTATGATAAATATATGTTTTAATACAACTGTTTAAAAAGTATAAATTAATGAATATTGTACTTGGTTTTGTAGGGGTGAAAAAAGTACTAATAGGGTGATTTTTTAAAAGTAGGTAATCACCTTATATAGATATTATAATTATATAATTTTTTCTAAAAAAATTGTATTTCTACTATTTTTTGAAATCTTATAATTTTATTAATTTAATTTGTATATAATATTTTATGAATTTAATGAAAATACTATTTATTTAAGTAGATATCATATTGAGAATCTTAGAATGATATCAATTTTATAATGGATATAATAAGATAAATAAAATTTATCATCCACTATAATAGTGTTATCTACTTATGTAAATAACATTTTTATCTTTTCATATTGATAAAATAGGATACAATGTATATTTTAATATCACCATTTAGAGTTTTATAATTTTTTTCTTCTCATGTATTTATATGAATATAATGTATGTTAGTTAAGTGATTTTATATATTAATCAAAATTAAACTAATATAAGATCTCATCCGATTCCTCGAAGTGATTTTAGACAAAATTATCTTGATTCTTTTTCAAATTTTAAAAAAAAATCCAATTAATTGTGTCGGCTCTTTTACAAGTTTTTTTAAAAGAAAACTAAATCTTTTTTTGATACACTTCTTAATCTTATGTATGAGTGACGTTATTTTTCATTTGCGAGAAATATTGTTCTTAAATGCGGTCATAAAAACTTATTATTCCATTCTTTACTATCTCGATATCAAACGCACGATTTCAATAAATTCCATTAAGAGTGAATCTAATTATCCGCGAGGGTTAGATTTTGTTCACGATCTTGTCGAGGGCGTGTAATAATATAACAACGAGTTTTAATTGCAAAATTCTACCAATCTCCACGTTGTGCCATGTGTCCCGGAATCTTAGCATCGGACCTCGCGTTATCCTTCGAATTCATGTCCACAAATAATTTAAATCCTATTTGTAAACTTGCGAAAAAAAAAACTCACAAAAAATTATTTTTGTCCTTTTTTGACCCTCAACTTTTTTTTATTTAATTATTATCCATTTATCCAAAATATACAACTTCATCCTCCTCCACCCCACGCAACATTCTCCGTGTACTCTTCACCATATAAAATAATTAATACCAGCAACAAAATTATTAGCACCGTTAATTGCATTGGGTACCATTATTAATCCGTATAATTTTTATTCTCAAATTAATAAGAATTACAAAATGGTGTCCGAAAAGCGAAACTTCTCGGACAATATTTTGTCAAAATAATTGTACCAAAAAAATTCAGCCGCTGAGCTCATGAACTGTATTTAACTTTCTATTTTTAAAATTTAAATTTAGTAAAATTAATTATTATAACCAAAGATATATAATTTGAAATATTAATTAATAAAAATTAAATAATATTGTGTTACTTATTAAATATTAAATTTATGATGAATATAAAAAATAAAAAAAATATTCATCATAAATTTAAAATTCGACGAAATTGAAGATAACTTGAAAAAAATGAGAGCCGTAGGATGGAGATGGGGGAACACGCGTCGAGGATCGGAGGGTGGAGAGGAGGTGAATGGATCATGTGAAGGTTGGAAATGGTCTGGGTAGTTAAAGGGAGGGGGAGGAGACGGGCGATGGGCGGTCGTGTTTACCGGCAGAGCCGGTGGGTTTTAGGAGAAAACGGGTGGTTTTGAGGGGTTTTGCCAAATCTCCATTTCATACAAGTAGAAGGAGAGAGAGAGAGAGAAGAGAGAGAGAGAGAGAGAGAGAGAGAGAGAATTGGGAAGAACTATTGAGGAGAGAGAGAGAGATCGCAAGGAATTGGCGCTTGATCAAGAGGTGTCGGAATTCGGATTCCGATTGCGATCCGGAAGGTGTGCTACGATCTCTTCTTTTTAAATTTCTCTTCTTTTTTCTTTTGGTTCGAATTGTTGCAATTCCGATGAGGTTTTGGGTTTCGGTTTTCCGGTTTCTGCTCGACGCTGGGAATTGTTGTTCCTGAAGGCGAACGCCTCGCGAATCTGATCCCGTTTCATGGCGTCTGCCTTCGGATGAGCTTTGGAAATGGTTCGGGGATGTGGAAAGATGGCTTTTTTACTGCGCATTTCGGTGTAATTTGAGTTTTTGGTTTTGTCCATTGCCTGTTGTGATTCATCTCACGCGGGGATGTTTGAACAATTTCTAAAGATCGTTTTTTTAAGCTTTTTTTTCTTGTGATTTCGGGGGAATTCGAGAGTTTTTCCCCTGATCGGGATTTGCTTGATCTCTTCTTCTTTGTGGAACATGGCGACCTTGCTCTGTTGACGAAGTGATCGTGATTTAATGGGAATTCAGTTGAATTCGATGAGCGTCGGATCTGAATTTGGCCAAATCCATATCATTTGTGGAAATTGGTTCCTGTTCTCTTACGTTTCTTACGGTTTTGGATCTGAAGACCCCGCTTCCTTAGGGCTTACGGATCCCTATGATTGTGGCGTTTGTCTCGATCCCTTGTCTAACAGGATTGCTTGTCTTCTTTTCTGGTTTCTCTCTCCTTCGGATGGAAAAAAAAAGATTGCATTTTCCTTGTCGAACAGTGATGCCTTAAATTTCGCATGAATGCTTTGAGAAACAATTAGTACGAATTTTCTTAAGGTGCATGATTGCATTAAAAAACGTAGATTCGTGTCATTTAATTTTTCGTTTGGTTTTACATGTGTGGGTCTGGAGGTTTTGGGTTTATGATATATCAGGGATCGGATGCATGCTGCTTTTGATCGTGTTTAGGCAATTTTGTACGATGCCTTTGTGCTTTGATATATACGTGGAATTTTAACATGTCGGTGATGTTGGACTCTGTTTTCTTCTTTTATTTTGGATGATATTATTGTTATTTCTTTTCCCTTTTCTGGACGATATAATTGTTATTCCTTTTCTGGTTTAGTTTTATAAAGTTGTGAACCATCCAGGACGCTTTTTCTGATGTTTTTTTTTCTTTAATTCTGCAACAGGTCATAAATGAAATGATGCTCTTGATTATGAGTTGTTGACTTTCTTTTCTGTATGAATCCTTGAGATATGGTGTTGCATAAGAGGTTGGATTATGGATCCAATGGCTACCAGGTTCCTGCTATGCCACATGTCCCAAAATCAGCTAGGGTAATTCTTCATCCCAACTCCTTCCTTTCTTTCTCCTATTTTGTTGTTCAAATATAATGTGCCACTGTTCATCTGTAGGGGAAGCGATCTGCCAGAAAGAAAGTTGAGGAGCACAAAATGTGTGCATTTGATTTGCTTGCCACTGTTGCAGGCCAACTGTTGACAGAGGGAGAAGGTTTTTCAAGTCCATGCAGTATTACTGGGACATCCTTCCCTACTGCAGGAAATGACACTGTGAAAGAAGAAGACCGATCAATACGAGTTAATCCAATCAAGACTGAACTTCTTGATCAATTTAGTTGTAGTGATGGTCTATTGGATTCTGAAATTATTCCCAAAAGGTGTCAGTCACATGCTTCAGAAATATTGGCTTCAGGACCTGCACCGATAAAGTTTGACATATCAAATAAAGATACCATTGCAGAGGCGTCAATAGTTGTTGATCATGGAAGTGAAGACAAATACTTATTTAGTGCTACCCCAGAAATATACAGCTCAGAGAAGCAACCTTCTAGTTCTATTGAATCACACAAATACAAAGAAGTAGTCAAGACACCAACACTAGCGGAGAGAAGAACGGTAGGAAACATGATGGATGTGAATGCTCCAGATCTGCACAACTTGGAGGATCCAATGGACATGGATACCAAACCACCTGCTTTGGTCAGTTCTGACAGCAGTGCTGAAGTTCCAGCTTATAGGAGTAAGCTTCCTAAAAACAGTTCATTCCCCAAGTATGAACATGGCTTGGAGCTTGCTATAGATAAAGATGATGACGAAAATTCTTCTGGATGCACTCATCCTTGCATCCTTAATAATAAGCCTTCTAGAATGCAGCGTATAGGTGATCGTAGAATAAGGAAAAATTTAGCATCCAAGTGTTGGAACGTAGCTCCAACACTAGCTCATGGAAATGAGCTCTCTAGTTATGGTATGCATTTTTGTTATTCAAGTTAATTTTTCTGGTATTTGACATGCAAAACTGCCCTGTTAGTTGAATGCTTTTTTATTTATCATGATACAATTTTATTTTGTCAAACTGCTGTGGATTGCTAATTTTGAATAAACTTAAATCTTTCCTTATCAGATGTTGAAATGAAGCCTGTCTTTCGTAGCAAGAAAATGTGTTATATGCGCCAAAGGACACACAGGGGTCCATTCAAAAGAAAGAAAATGCTGGAATGTTGTCCTGTGCCTAAAGGTGGCATTCATCATGAGATCATGTCTGATTTATGTCAAAAACCTGGAATTAAGTTAGAACAAAGTGATTCAAATGCAACTTTCCACGGAGGTATTTGTTTTGCGCCATCGCTATGATGATAATTTTCTTCAGAATTTCTTTCAGATTGAAATAAGCATGTTCTGCGATGCAGTAAATGGTGCATCCTCCTCTTTAACAGGACCAAAGTTGTCCAGTCAGTCACCGGAATATTCTGGTACTTATTTATTAAAGTTAATATCGTCAACTATGCAGCTTCGCCATGAATATTGCTTAGTTTCTAAATGAATGTCACTCATTTTTGTCCTCAGTGAAACTCAGCATCAGCTCCTTTAAGATTCCTGAACTTTTCATCGAGATGCCTGAAACTGCTACAGTTGCTTCCTTGAAGGTACTGACGTGAAGCTTGTATACTTATTTCCGCATGTTCTATCACTTGTACTATTCATGGTCTGTATTTTCTTGTTAATGGCTTCAATATGCCTTTGTTTTTCATCAAATATTTGTTTCTTTGTAGTCTGTCTTAAGCTTGTGTTGTCATCATGAACAATCTGTGGTTTCATTTTCTTTTGTATTTTTTATTAGATGTTAAGCAAATATCATGAACATTGAGTATGAGATTCACTGTATTACAGTATTCACCGCATCACATATTTCTGACTTCTGATAGTCTGGTGGTAAAATCTGTTAAGCAGAGGACAGTTATGGAGGCTGTGACTGCTATTCTTGGAGGTGGATTGCGCGTCGGTGTTCTTCTTCAAGGAAGAAAGGTTCGAGATGACAACAAGACCCTACGTCAGGCTGGAATCTTGCATAGTGATAAGCTGGATAACCTAGGCTTCATGCTGGAACCTGATCGTACACAAGTCTCAGCACCATTGCCAACCTCCGAGGATCTTCATCTCCCTAGTTTGACAACTCCCAATGAACTATCAGCTAGGTAACCATTTAGCAATTGAATTTGAAACTATTTAGATATTAGAGGTATTCCTCCTTTCTTATGTTAATATCTGAAATGTTCCCCCCTAAAAAAAGTTATTTGAAATGTTCTACAGAAATTATAATTTTTAATCCAAGTCATTATTTCTTTAACTGTTTGTAGGATTGCGCCTATCAGCACTGCTCCTGTAGATGAAGAAGGCGCTGAGGTTACACCACGACCACTACTAACCATCAGACCTGAGAGTGATCATGATTCAGTTTATTCACCAGCTGATGCATCGTGCCTTGATAATACGACATCAAACTCTCAGGCTCTGGTTATTGTTCCACCCATCAATGCTGATGCAATGGCTGTGGTTCCACTGCGCAAGTCAAGGCGATCCGAAGTTGCTCAGCGACGGATACGAAGGCCTTTCACCGTTACTGAAGTGGAAGCCCTTGTCCAGGCTGTCGAAAAGCTTGGGACTGGAAGGTCTGTTCGTTGGTCATGATCTTATAGTAGATCATTGCAGCGATCCCATTATCTTACAGATATGTGGATATGTTTATTCAGGTGGAGAGATGTCAAACTTCGTGCTTTTGACAACGCAAAACATCGCACCTACGTTGACCTTAAGGTAATTATCTACCCGACCTGTATCATCATTATTATTATTGTTATTATCATCATCATCGTTATGGCTAATGCTTTTAAAATCCTCATATGAGATATATCTGTGTCCTTTTGTCAATGCAAAAACTTTGACTGCTATGTTTGGTGAATTTTAACACGTTTCAAGATACGTGCCTTTTTGAACCATTGTTATGATGAGTAACATTTTTTGTGTTTCAAACGTGGAAAACACTCAGTTACTACATGATCGGTCTTAAAGTTGAACTGACATCTGTCCATGCATGTCAGTGGCCTTGTATTAATTCTTAAGTTTTGGATTAGAATTCTAGCAACGTCTGCAGTTGGCAAGAAGCTTCCAACCTCCCTGGTTACGTACTTGTGTTATATTTTTCGTGGGTGTTGGATCAAAGAGATCAAAGAAGTAACGCCAATTCTTTCATATGCTTATCTTGATAGAACTCTTGTTTTTTTTTCTGAATGCAGGATAAGTGGAAGACTTTGGTCCACACGGCCAGGATCTCCCCTCAGCAGAGGAGGGGAGAACCGGTCCCGCAGGAGCTGCTCGACCGTGTGCTGGCGGCCCATGCCTACTGGTCGCAGCAGCAAGCCAAGCTCCAAATCAAACCTCCGGCGGCGGAGACTTTCCTTCTCGTATAAATCTCACAATTACTCATCTTCTTCTTCGACTCTCCCCATGGAACGAGAAGAGTAGGAGAAGATTGATCAAATGTAAAAAGAAAACAATTCTAGATCTGTGTAATATTTTACTCACACACTTATTCTTTTAAGCCAGGGTTCTCTCTCCCTTGTGAATTTGGATAGAAGAGTAAAAAAAGAGGCAAAGGGCTGGTTTTGGCGCCTGTGCAGGTTGGAAGATGACGCCGGGGACATGGAGGAAGAGTGAGATTAGCAGGTGTCACTACTAACTCCATTCATTTTGTATTCAGATGCTCACATGGTGATCTTATTAAATTGGGAGCTATAAAAAGGAGTCCTTTAAGGGGAATAATCCCTTTTTTAACTCAATTCTTTCGGTGGAGTGTTGATTTGATTGTGTACTTGGAAAAGAATAGACGCAAAGCCAAAAGTTCTTTGCTTTCACAATGGGGTTTCCATGGTGGTTGGTTGTCATTATTTTACTGACAAGTTGTACTTTTGTCCATTTCATTTCTTGTAAACATTTGTTTCATTATATATGAAATACGAATAAGATTCATGTGATGGTGTCATAAAATATTCTTGCCTTGTAGTATTTTTTTTTGTTGCTCTCTCTTAATACTGTTAGGTGTTGATTATTATAAGATCTTGACATTTGACAATAAAGTTTTTGAGATTCCATTTTGTTATTAAATTCCGAATCGGCCAAATTGCTGGTGTCATCAGCAGCAGTATTTTACAAGGCTAATAATTGGGGGGACTACAAATTTATTAATTTCTTTTGATTCATAAAAAGAAATGAGCTAGTTGGCATAATTAATTAATAGAATTGTATTTCATAATTGACGAAAATTAATAATTCTAAGTTCAATTTTTAAAATTATTATATTATAGAAATATTATTTTCTTCAGCTCTAAATATTGGGGGTCTAAACGGATATACCAAAATAAAAAAAATAAAAAGACAGGAGCAAGATTTCTTTATCCACACCTCATTTTGGATCAGATTGCCTCCCGTGATGTGTCATCTGCTTGTCCAATGAGAATTGAGTAAAGAGGGAACTGATCACAAGACCATCTGGTGATTTAAACTTCGTTTTCTAAAGCAAAATTTTATGCCTATTTGTCTTGTTATGAAGGGAACATATTCCAACAGTCAGCATATTTTTTTCTGTGTTAATCCGGAAGTTTTTATGGGATTCGACTTTTTTACAGTCGAGATCTTGTCAGGCCATTAGATAACATGTGGAACTCGCTGCAAGCTACAGAACTATTTTTTTTATCGCTGCCACAGTTTGAAACTTTGTTAATTCGGATCGAGTCAGATATTTAGTAAAAATATTTCACTCAAATTCGTTATCATTCTACCATAACTCGGTTGGTGTAATCTAAAAAAAGTTTATCTATACTAAAAAATATATCATTACAAGTAATCTCAATTTTCTCGGGTTTGAGTCTACTAAACAAATCAATTTAAATTATCAAAGAAATACAAAAGTACATAAACTTAACTAATAAAAATCGAATTCAAAACCTGTAATGCCTTTATTGTCAATCTTTGCAATTGTTTACAAGACCACATCTCTTCCAAACCCTTGATGCGTAGAGTAAATATTGTAGCAAAAGTGTTGCTTATGATGCATTTCAAATACAATTGAGCATTTTTTACCTGTTGCAATCAGGACTCAGAGGCTACATCTATTTTTTTTCCTCGTTAAGACAGCAAGAAAATATAGATGAAAATGAAAAGAACTTTAAGAAATCAAATTGTATACTGTACAAATAATTATACTCGTCCACAAATTAGAAGTACAACAGGCGATAAACCATTCTCCAGTGCTCCTTTGTACAAAGAATCCCATTCAGGGTGTTAATAAGAAAAAAAAGACCTGCCACAAATAATGTTGTCTTTCGCGCGTTTGGTGAAAGAAATATAAACAGAATAAGTCCCACAAATCAAATTGTCTGCTGATGATGGGGAAACTCCGGAAACAAAGTAGATGACAAAAGGCCTTTGATCTCTTAAATTTTGACACTCGGCTAATGTTTTTTACCTGCAAATATGCAATATTGTAAAGGAGAATAGTCAACACATGGACATTAATAGACATATCTGAAAAGCCATCGACAAGCAAATCTGAAAAGCAGATTATGAAGTCTTTTGTTAGATGTAAAACCACCAGAACAACAAGGACAAAGACCACAATTCATTAGATGATAGTAGCAGCTCCCAGATAAGTCGTAGCTAATCTAATAGATTTTTACCATTCTCTAGAAAGTTATTTGCAATCTCTATTGAAACTCATATAAAGTTGTTATCTTATAAAGATTTTTATACATACATACAAGATATTAATCAATTTACCAATAAGACGAGGTGAGCGTCGCAAGCAGGAGATAGATTGTGGAGATGGAACAGTAAATTGGTCACGGTTGATGTTAGAAAATTCAAACTTGAAGAAGACCATCTTTCTTCGATGATATCTGGCTTCTACTGTCGACTGAGTCTGATGACATTGTAATCAAAGACAAGTCTCGACACACAGAGACTGATACAGGTGATACTCCTGCATGGAAAGTAAGTTGATGTCAGTAAATGCAATATCCACCTGGCTCCAACTGTTTTCTGTTTTTAATTTTGCAAAAGAATCACCACGACTGATCATCTATATGATATGGAAGATAATGTGTAAACCATCCACAAGCTTCAAATATGAACCTGGGAAATCAACTCACAGTACTTAAACCAACATGACCGAAGTCGCAAAAACTTGAATCTGCTAAAAACGTAGCAACATATCTGCTATTGATAGTGATAATTCCAGGAACTACACATTTCTGGAAACACAGATTAGGTCACAAATGAAGAAGAGGGCAACATCTAATGATTTGACGAAGCATATCTGTGTAGAAAATGGAGTTTCACTAAAATCTTCAGTCAACTAAATTTGATTCTGTAGATACAAGAAATCTCATCTTACCATTTGATGCAGCAGCCTGAAACTTCTCCCTCATTATCCGTACAAACCTGAACAAGTCATTTGTTTTATTTAACTCCTGTATCATTTCAGTTGTACATTCCAACGAAGGATCAGAGTGTAACACTGAAAATGAGAATTAAATTAAAACCAATCAGTAAGCCAGAATGTCAAAACATCTAAAAATCAGGGATGTCAACTTGAGAAGGTTAAACTTACATTTATATACATCATTATCGAGCCTCACACTAAAGGAGTACTCCATGTCTGGATCTCCCATATCAACTTTACTGAAGATAAACTTAACTCCTCCTATAAAGAGAACCAAGCTTAAAGGATAAGAAATTCTTCAGAATAATTTTGTGACGGAATACTCATGCCTAACTCCAGGAAGAGAGAATGGTCATATTTTACCTTCCCCACCTTCTGCTCGGAAACCAAGTACTTGGTCATACCAAATCATAGCCTCCTCTACATTTTTCCTTCCCAACAGATGCCAACTATTCTTTTCTTCTTGATCTTTCAAATCTGCAAAAACAGGTCATGGCTAGGGAAAAAATGCAACAAATATAATAGCTAACAAGCACCACATTATATCCTCTAAAATAAATTTCCACCTTAAAATTGATCTCCAGGAGATTAAATTTCTAGCTGTTTTGCAGTTGGTTAGAAACATGGCCAATTCATATTGACAGGCTTAAACTATACTAAAGTTATGCCACAGGGAAAAAAAAAGTCAATGGGCATCTTACATTTCTTGCAAAATAAACAAAGCCTTATGTTGCTATTTAAGAAAATCATGAACCAAAGTAATAGTACCTCACAGTGTGGCACAAATATAGAGGTCAATTCATATAAGAGGGTTAGATTAAGAAAGCTGTATTTACCAACTTGTTGATCTGATATAACTGCAGTACATTGGTCCTTCTTCTTTCTCTGATCTACGAGCATCTTCTTAAGTTGCTCTGTTCTAGATGTAGCCATCGAAAGGGTTTCAGCCAGGGCATTGGACTTTGACACTTTACAACTCTTTGCTACAAACATCAATAGACGACAAGTTAAGACATGCATACGTCATGTACATGTTTGACATTACATCTAAATAATAATAATAATATGGTTACGTTATTGTAACATGTGTATATGGATATTTCAATATCATTCCAGGGAGATTCATGTTTTCCTTTTTGTAAAACGGAATCAAAGAGAAAACACCTGCATATCCTTTCCACCCATAGATATGAGTTCATTTTCAAAATACATAACTGGGATCTTTTTTTTTCCTAAAGGAACACTAGGAAAAACCTACGGAATAATCACCTAGATATCAAGAAGGGAGAGAAAAGATTTACCAAGGAGGGCCAGAATTCACGAGTTTTCTTATATGATGCCTTTTGCTGATTCAAGGTGGGAACTATTACAAGCAAATTTGGAATGGAATTAGACTTTTCAACTTTGAATCAATTTATTCGTAGATGTGACAGTTTCAGTAAAATATTCATAATCATCCATGTTCCATGTTCCATGTTCACAAAAAAAAAACATATGGCAACGAAAAGTTGAAATCTGGTTCTACATCAGTCCCTGTCATTGTGGACTACCTTAACCCTGAAATGCATCTGAAACTTATAAACTTCATTGAAGACAATGGACGCCGATTTTCTGTAGCCATTTCACAGTTCATTTCAAAGTAATAGTTTAACTAAGATTGTCAAAATCTCGATCTTTTACTATCTATCTTACAATCTTCCTATATTTAACCCTACCAATCCTACGATATTATTCGTAGGATTTTTACAATCTTTGTAAGATCTCGATCTCAACAACCTTGAGCTTAACTAAAACACTCAAGATTAGGTTTTTCTTTGATCATTTTCAAAACCTCCTTGATATTCAATTTGAACATGGTTTGTGCTTTGTAAAGCCTATCATCGCGAGTTGGACATGTTTTTTTAGTTCCTATCAGTACTTAAATCTAACAGGAACTCCAGAAGACCGTTGCCAAATTACCACACCCATAACAAATGCAACTGAAAGGAAAATAGTGCTCAATGAATCAACATATTTCTGCATGTTGCGTTTGTTAGCAACTAAGACCTGCAACTAAAACATCACGCTAATACACCAGGAAGCGAAGAAGACACGAAACATTAACATGTAGGAAAATTATTAACAACATGTGAAGTTTGAAGGAAATCTCACCTGCTAACGTTTCATCAAGCTCGGACTCCAACTTTCTTAGGCAGTCTTTAAGCTTGCCAATCTTCTCTAAAGGCCAAGAAGCACTAAATTAGAAAAGAGCCCCAAGCACAAGCTGGAAGGAAACGAACGGGAGGAAGGGAAGACGGAATAGAACCTCGATTTTCTAGGGTTTGTTGGGCGGAGGAGCGGAGAGAGTGGTTGAGGGATTGGCGGAAGGAGGCAGCCGCAAGGCTCGCCCGCACCCTTTGCGCTTTGATCTCCCGCTCGCAGGCCGCTCGCCGCTCCGCCATCTTCGCCTGGTTCTGGTGGCGGCGGATCGCCGTCGCCTTCGCCGTCGTCTCCTCCTCCGATCTCTCGTGCTGCTTTTGCTGCATGGCTGCTTCGAATAGTAGAGGACAAATTAATTCGAATTCTCCATTTTTGTTTCATTTGAGAGGGGGAGGAGAAGCTCTTTGCTTCTAATGGGCCGGGCCGTACGGGAGATTAAAGCCTAATAGAATCAGTCTTAACAATATGAAAGAACCAACAGGTTCAATAAGTAAAAAAATTAATGAAGGTGTACATTATTTAAAGGATTTAATGTTGGTACACCTTGATATGGGTATATCGCGCGCTCACTCTTTATGAGACAGATGAGTTGGCAACGATTAGATATTAACAACTCTATAGATGTGGCAATTTTGCCTCATAAATCTAAAAAATAAAATCTAACCATTGTCAACTCATCTAATGGTCCATGAAGAATGGGCGCACGGTACACTCATACAGATAAAGTGTACCAACATTAAATTCTTACTGAAATAAGATAAGATATATCTTATATTTTATTATTTAGATTTATTAAATTTGAAATTCGTGATTGATAAAAATAAATAAAAAATATAAATTTTAAATAAATTATATATGTCAAATTTAACGACTAAATGTATAGGATATACGTTGTACTTTATTTAAATAGAGTACACCTCTATTAAATTTATAATAATAATAATAATAATAATAATAATAATAATAATAATAATAATAATAATAATAATAATAATAAGTGTATAATATATTTTTATTGTAGTGTGTATTATATGTTAGACAAAACATTTATCTACTTGTAAAAGATATAAACATTATTCATGATATCAGACATTAAATATGTAGTCATTTACCAATACATGGTCAATAAGAAAACTATTTAAGAAGGGGCATATTTACCCTTGCATATACAAAGTTGGACTCTTTTACTTCAATTGATATATAATTGGAAAAATCATTGTAATAAATTAATACAAGACTTTAATTATAGTTTGAATATCTGAAATTATTTTTAATCTAGAATTTTACTTAGGATTATATTAACATTTAACTCATTTTCCTTAGAAGATTAAGATGGATAACATTCTTTCCTTGATGTTAATGCAATGATCATCAGCAATATACAAACACTTGAAACTCCATATCTTGAAGGCACGAAACAGCAGCCCAGTAAGTTGATTTATCATTGAATTCTTAGAAGAAAATGTTATACTGGCATATATTCTAGAGCTTGATGACCAAGAATAAAGAGATGTACCCCAAAACAATATAAACAAGGTAAAAAGAAATAAGAAGAAAGAAACAAAAGCTTTATAGCACAGGCAATCATAAAGGTTGATACCTTCCTAACTATGGTACTTGGTCTTAGTTTCTCCCCTCTTCTCATTATTTTTCATACTCCCCTTTAGAAGCAATTCACATGGATGTAAATGTGCGTTTGGTTGAAGCTATCTATATATCATTCCTTGAAATGTTTGTAAGATGTTATATTCCTATGCTTGGATTAATTAACATGGTAATCTATTTGGGAATCATACATTCCCCTTGAAATGATATTTCACCAAATGAAAAAAAATATTACTCCTTCTAAAAAGTGTGGTAATATTATATTACCATGCATTACATATTGAGATTTTTTTAATTATTTAACTTTTATGAAAAAAATTGTACAAACTTTTCAATTTTTTTCTTCTAATATTAACATTTTCTCATCTATAATTTTTATCTTCTTTTTTCTCTAATATTATAATTTTCTCTCTCCTCTAATATTTTTTTCAATCTTAGCATTTTCTCTCTCATATAATATTTAATTTTCATTCCAATAACTCACTTTATCTCCTCTATTTTTTTTTATTTTTTCTCTTTCCTACAATATTTCACTTTCTCTCTCCTCTATTTTTCTCATTTCATTTCATGTAATATCTTACTTTCTCTCTCCTATAATATTTCACTTTTTTTCTTATAAATATAATCTCATAACTTTCTCTCTCCTCCAATTTTCATATTTTTTTCTCTTTTGTAATATCCCACTTTCTCTCTCCTATAAAATTTTACTTTCTCTCTTCTCCATTTTTTATTTTCTCTCTCCTATAATATTTTACTTTCTCTCTCCTATAATATTTTACTTTCTCTCTCCTATAATTTAATCTCATAACTTTCTCTCTCCTCTAATATCTCATTTTCTCTCTTATGTAATACCTTAATTTCTCTCCCTTATAATATTTCATTTTATCTTTCCACCATTTTTATTTTCTCTCTTATTAATATCTCACTTTCTCTCTCCTCTATTTTTTTTCTCATATATAATATCACACTTTCTCTCTCCTATAGTATCTCACTTTCTCTCTGATATAATACCTTACTCTCTCCCCTATAATATTTTTACTTTCTCTCTCCTCTATTTTTCTTATTTTCTCTCTTATAATATTTCACTTTCTCTCCTTATAATATAATCTCATAATTTTCTCTCTCATGTAATTGTTCTCATTTTCTCATATATAATATCACACTTTCTCTCTCCTCTAATATCTCACTTTCTCTATCTTAAGTAATTCCTTACTTTCTCTCTTTTTCTCATATATAATATCACACTTTCTCTCTCCTATAGTATCTCACTTTCTCTCTGATATAATACCTTACTCTCTCCCCTATAATATTTTTACTTTCTCTCTCCTCTATTTTTCTTATTTTCTCTCTTATAATATTTCACTTTCTCTCCTTATAATATAATCTCATAATTTTCTCTCTCATGTAATTGTTCTCATTTTCTCATATATAATATCACACTTTCTCTCTCCTCTAATATCTCACTTTCTCTATCTTAAGTAATACCTTACTTTCTCTCTTATATGATATTTCAATTTTTTTCCTATAATCTAATATCATAGTTTTTCTTTTTTTAATTTTATTATTTTTTCTCTCCTATAATATCATACTTTTTCTATCCTTAAATTTTTTTTCTCTCTTCTATAATATAATTTCATAACTTCCTTTGTCCTCAAATTTTTCATCTTTTCTAGTAAACTTACTTTCTCTCTTCTATAATTTTTTCATTATCTTTCTTTTAAGATCATAAATTTCCCTCTCCTTATTTTTTCTTATTTCCTCTTGATCTAATATCTCATTTTTTTTCACTTTCTCTCGTATAATATTATATCTCTTCTCTTTTTTTTATAAATCACAAAATCAAGTTTATTCTGAATATATTCCGACCTCGAACCAAATATGATAATATTAGTTTTCTAAGAATATAATTTCATAGAATCACATTCTATAGAATGTAATCATTCCAAAGAATATTATATTCTGTCAACCAGTTCATTGCCTTTTGCTAATTAAGAATGATGATAAGCAGCTGAGGGCCTTGAATGAGTGACATTTCAATTTATAGCTCCTGTCGAACTTCTCCGTTGCGACCTGTTCAAGTGGCTCTTGTCCAAGTGATTAACCTCTTCCTGCAGAGTTTTATAGCATTTTTAACACAATTATCACAAAATGATATATATACGTGACAACAATCATTTCTATTTGCATCAACTTGTAAGATACAAAAATTAGATATAACTATATCACTAAATGAGACAAAGAAGCAATACTCACCACCCATACTCATACTCTGTGATAGAGCTCCATGTCAACCTTCCAAATAGAACTTCTTCACAGCAATAAAGTTATGTTGATACTTTCTTAAATCCTTATATGATTCTCTGTACATCACAATTGCTCAAATAATTAGGACGGCAAAGTCGTCCGTATAAGAAGATCTCTATTTTATATTTTGTATTGTGAATTCTTATATAAACTCTTTAATATTTGAGTTATTCTGTATCTTTCAATCATTTATTATTTTCTTATCAAAGAAAACACTCAGCCATCGTCCTCGGACGTAGCTCAATTAAAAGTGAACATCGTAAATTTTGTATTTTTTTTTGTGTGTAAATTTTTCTCTCTCTAGTCTCGTATCCGCAACATATTCCAATCTCATGCTTCGCCGCAGCATTCTTATGCTCATCGATCCATCCCTGGAAGGCTGAACTAATGCCTTCCTGGCCAAACACACAGTCTGGCCTGAAGTTCCTGCTTGCAGTTCGCAGTTCAGCAAAGGTGAAGTTTCTCACATTTGTCGACTACAAGATCTCACACTCAGTTCTTGGAATTGCTGCCGAATATAGAGATCACCTCTAAGCATAGATACTTTTATTTTTCTTTCTTTTTTTTACTCATTTTTTAATGTTAAATAATAAGTTTTTTTAACTATTATATTTTTTAACTTGTATTTTTTAACTTATTTAATGATACTATTTTATTAATTTACATGTGAAATTAAAATAAGTATCATAAATTATTTTATTACATTATTCATGACAATAATTCTATATTATTTAACTTTTTTGTAAGAAAATATTTTATTACCTTATGTTCAATTTATAATACAAAATATTTATTAGTATACTTTTTATTTTTAATTTTTTTATCACATTATTATTATTATTAATTATTGATTCATGAAATTAATTTTATATTTATTTGTTAATATTTTTAAATAATGTCAATCAATATTTTAACAAACTTTTTTAAAATATTAATTTGTGAAATTAATTTTATATTATTTTTAAATATTTATAATCAAATTAAAAAAAATTTATGAAAATATTTATTCCTGAGATAATTTTGTATTATTTATTATAAACTTTAAAATCGATTAAGTTTATTTTTTTTTATTAAAATATATTTATATTTTTTATTTTCATTTTTTATTCAAATACTCGTTAGAATTTTTAGATTCAGTTCATGATTAAAATTAATCTATCAAATTAAATTATTTAATAAAATTTGAAGAATCTCAAATTCTACTTTTCAAATGGATTTCATATGAACCAAAGACAATAACATAATTTATTTATTTTTCTTGGAGGGGGAAGGGGTCATGGATACTGCAACATTTTGGTCAGGCGGAGGTGAGGAAAAAAATCAGATCGAAAAATATAATTTTATATATTTTTTATAAATGTCTATTTCAAAAGAAAATCTGTCTATTCAAGAACTATTTATATGTTCTTTCCGAACTAGAGTAAGTAATTATTTGAGCCAATAATTATTTATATATTTTTTTCATACATAATATTTTTATTCTAAGTGAAGTAAAGGTGGCTTCTTTTTCTTTACAATTTTGGTTTAGGAGCGGTTCAAACACCTAACCGTATTGGATTCGTTAGTGCTTAGGATATTGGATTCGTTAAGCTCCGAAGAGAAACAAAATAATACAGATTTCAGTCTCAAAAAATATTATTATTCGAGAAAAAAATCATAATTCATAAAATATTAATAATGTTCTCCCTGTTGCCAATTCTTCGCTTGTAAGGAAACACAACTTAGAAAACAGCTCAACTTAACAACATCAAAATGATACTTTTATATTAGTATCATTTTTAGTTAGCATGATTAATCAACCAAGTAATTTCGAATTAATTGTTCATATTTCTAGATAACAAGCCTGAGCCGGTACCATAATAATAATAATAATAATAATAATAATAATAATAATAATAATAATACAACTCCTCTTGTCAAAGATTAATGAGGTGTTGCTCTTTTTTTTACTAAGAACTCGACAACTTTTGAAAAAAAAATAAAAAAAGGGATATTAGCTCTTATATCACAAACTTGGACTCTTACTTCAATTGACAGAACTGGAACCATTATATCAATATAAGACTTATATTTAAGTTTGAATATCTTGATTTTTTAAATCTAGAAATTTATTTAGGACTAGATTAATGTTTCATTCATTTACCTGAGAAATATAAAAACTACACCATTGCAAGAAAAGAACATCGAGAAGAAAAAACAAATGAAGAAACAATTTAATAAAACAAACTGTCTGGGAAGGCTGATGATATAATTTAATTAATCATTATACCTACTGTTCTCTTTTTTTTCCTGCAACAGTATATGTATGGGGGCAATCATCCACTTGATATGATGTTGATTTTATTATCATAATTCATTTGTATAAATTGGCCATTAGCTCCTATATCTTCTTCTTGTATTCAGAGGCTCAATTTTTTAAGCATGCAACATGATGTATAATCTTAGTATCTAGAAGTGACGAGGCATTCATAATCATAACAAAGTATGCATACCTTGTTCAATTTAACTGTTCGAAATTATGATGCATATACATTCTTTCATTAATGTTAATTCATTGAACATCAACAATTGAAGGGAATATATCAAGGTACAATATTCAAACAGCTCAAACTCCATATCCTCAAGCTATAATTGCCCAGCAAGTTGATTTATCATTGAGTTCTATAAGAAGAAAATGCTATGCTTACATTCGAAACCTTGATAATCAAGGATAATGATATACACTCATACACCCCAAAATCAGATCAAAAGTAAAAAAAAGAAAATAAAAGCTGTGCATTAGAGGTGATAATGAAGGTCCATAGCTTCCTAACTATGCTACCAGTGCCTTTTGCTGAGGGGCTGCCGAGGGCCTTAAATAAGTGGCATTTCGATTTATAGCTCCTGTCGAACTTCTCTGTTGCGACCTGTTAGAATGGCTACTGATCGTTTGATCAATTGTCGGACGATCCTGAGGATTTCTCACAAAATCTTTAGCATCCTGAAGTTGTTCTAGGTCGGAAACAACTTCTTCCATTGTTGGCCTGTACCTTGCTTGTGAGGATAGGCAATGTAGAGCCAACACGGCAACTTTCTGGGCTCCTACTAATGAATACTGCCCGTCTAATTTAGGATCCAAGACTCGGAAGATCTTCCGGTTGCCTTTAAGGAAGGGCCTCGCCCACTCGACAAGATTGTGCTCTTTAGTTGGTTGGTTCTTGTCGACAGCACGCCGTCCAGACAAGATTTCTAGAAGCACAACACCAAAGCTATACACGTCGCTCTTGGTAGTCAAATGACCTTTAAGAAACCAATGTAAAATTTCGAGTCAGTGGTCATTCTTATTATTAATAAAGAATACATGCACAGATAAGCTTGGACAGCCACCCCGTTCAAATAGAGTTAAAACTGTTCATAAACATATGGGTGCCACCATATTAATATAAACAAGTTAGACATGACAAATAATAATGACAACTTTCTCAATGCATTCTATGTAATAACTTTGAGGCCAAACTTCGATACTAAAATCCAGCTTTAGCAAAACAGTGAAATAGAAAATGATCCTGTCAATGGTTATGACATGAGTTTTTATGGAAGATTTTAGGAAGAAATTCCATACTATGTTTCAATGCCTGAACAAAAATATTAAATCACACAAAATGAATTCATAAGGTAACTCTGTACGGGTACCTAAAAAAAGAAAAGAGTATCGCGCTGGCTTTGAGATCAGAAGCAGCAGTAGCAACCAACAAATTGTTTGCATGTTAATAGTGTGTCGTACATTGTTTGATAGGTTCACTAATGACAGGATCATATAAGGAAACTTGTAATTTAAGAAATATGTTAGTGAACTATAGTTAATCTTTTTTATAAAAATAGTGACCAACATGTACAGGATCATTGGGAAGACATATAATCACGCAACATGAAAATAACACACATTTACAAAAAAAAGCATTACAATCAATTTAATGAAGTTCAAAATACAAACATATAAGATGCGGACCTGTTGCAAGATATTCAGGAGCTGCATAGCCATGTGTTCCCATTATTCTTGTAGATACATGGCTTTTGTCACCAACTGGGCCATCTTTTGCTAATCCAAAATCAGAAAGCTTGGCATTGTAGTGCTGTTCCAAGAGTTTAATCATTAATATTGAAGATGAATTGTAATTATCAGGAAAGCATCTCAAGCTTATTGCAAAGTACATACTGAATCAAGAAGCACATTAGAGGCTTTAAAATCACGATAAATAACTTTTGCCTCATCGCTATGCAAAAAAGCTAGCCCTTTTGCAGCTCCTAGAGCAATCTTCATTCGGAGGTTCCAAGAGAGTGGTTGGAAGTGCGAGCCCCCTACATGATCAGCAATAATATTAGCATACAGATCACAATTCTTGAGCTTGAAAATAATGAGTTAGGTTAATCAAATGACAGAAAATCATGTGGTTTAAGAAACTTACTCCGGAAGAGGTGGTTCTCTAAACTCCCTCGAGTCATAAATTCATAGACAAGAAGTCGTTGTTCATCTTCCAGACAGTATCCAATAAGCTTTACAAGATTAGGATGAGACAATTGACCCAGGTAATTTACCTCTGCCTGCAGAGTTTAATACCAATTTTAAAACAATTACCAGACAATTTATGTTTGCATCAGTTTGCAAGAGGCGAAAGGCAGATGTTACTATACCAGTAAATGAACAACAAAACAATACTCACCAGCCATTCTCTGTGGCCTTGGAAGCCTTCTTGATTGAGCCTCTTCACAGCAATAACAATTCCAGTCCCAGGTTTAGCTGCAGCATATGTATGCTCATCAATCCATCCCTTGAAGACTGAACCAAAGCCTCCCTCACCCAACACACTGTCTGGCCTGAAGTTCCTGGTTGCTGATCGCAGTTCAGCAAGGGTGAAGTTCTTCACATTCGTGGATTGCAAGATCTCACCCTCAGTTTTTGGAGTCTGAGACACTGAAGTTGAAGACACCCTGCTGCCAGAACTATTTGATGTGTTCCGTTCCCAACTGCCAAATATAGAGTTTACCCCTAAGCATCCAAAAGATTTATCAGGTACCCGATGTGGATAACTATACCTCAAATCAAATAGAAATATCAACAATAGTATTCACTCTTTTACCTATTGCGGATTGGCATTCAGTAATAAAATTATGCGGCATCTTTTAATGTATTCATTAGGAACTTCAAAGTAATGGCTTAATTAGAAGCATGGAATCCAAGAAAAAGAAGGCTTGCAGCGAGTCACTAACTTATGCCTTTTGAATTCGATTACAATAGCTCTGTGGTTGAAGAAACAAGACAACAAAATTGGAAATAGAGAACAATTCATAATCACCCGTTCACAACAAATGTAAAAATTGAATGGTTAGAGGAAGCTCAATCAGAAAAAAAAAAGAGTAGAACATAATTTCAATATCAAGCAAGCAAGAAAAACTCAGAACTACCATATTTGGTCAGGCAAAAGAAATTATCAACTAAAGCTAAATTGGCATAGCCAAAAACAAATACCAAAAGTTTCTAGTTTTCACAGTAGAAACATCTCAAAGTAGGGAACTTTACCAATCTAACACCTATATCTGAACTGAAGGCTGATCACAGGAGGCTAAAAGAACTGAACTTTACACAAAGTACCTGAGACAAATAAGCTGCTGGAGGGGCTCCCCGCCTTCACTTGAGCGCCCCAGCAATTTCCCATCAGCACCAGCCCTTAACAACTCTTCCTCCTCGCTGCCAATACCACCACCACCAGTAACGACGACAAACTACTGCAAGCACCGGGATGAGACCGCTGATCTGATCTGCGCCCTCAAAGGCGGCTCTTTTTCCCGCAAAGAGCGATCAGAAAGGGGCGTCCTCGACTAAAAAGGCGAACTTTTGGCTGTCGATCGAACAACTACACCAGATGGAACAAAGGCGGCGAAGTATTTGGTCAGCTGGAAAAGGACGGCAACAAGGGGGATGGAAAATTCTTCATGAGGGTAAAAGGTGGCTCTTTTTTTTTTCTCTCGTTTCTTTTGGTTTTGGGGTGGTGCCTTGTGCTCGCTCCCTTGGAGGGTTCTTTTGGACCTTCGCCGAAGTTGACCTCAGCATCTATCAGAAGAAGAAGAAGAACAAGAACAAGAAGAAGAAATCGCAGGGTGCGAGGGGGCATTAATGGCGGGCGATGCTGGTAACCGGAAGCAGCCATGGTTACTACCTCGACATTGAGTCTTGTAGCAAAGAAAAAATAACAATTCAACGTTTTAGAAAAGGAATAATATTTATACCGTTTTTTTAATTCTTAATATGCACATAAATATACTTTGCCATTGGATTAGTCATATAGCAAATAAAAGGTTAGTTTCTGGAGTATTTATTTTAACTAGTAATTTATTTAATATTTTCTAAGTTTAAACATGCAAGGTCTAATTTTAGGATAAGCCTTCTTTTATTTAGTATTTCATAAATATAGGTAGCATGATACTTCTTACTTAATTAGGAAGGAAATTTCTCATTTTTTTCATAACTTTTTGTCTAGTCTATTTCATTCCGTGGATCATTAAAGAAATATTTTTAATAAGAGTTTCGTTTAAATTTAAAATTTCTTAACTCGAGACTTGAAACCTTTAAAAATAATTCTAATTATCTTTTTTATCCATAATTTTAATCTCATTTCTAATGTTAACAAAAAAGAAAAAGAGTACCACGCAACTACTCAAGGATATATAGAATATTAGAGCACGAAAACGCATTTTACATATTTCATATTTTTCTTGATTATATATATATATATATATATATATATATATATATATATATATGTATAT
>LTAE01000216.1:79426-91885 GCA_001647135.1 Pontederia paniculata | reverse complement strand
ATATATATATATATATATATATGTATATGTATATTATAACTGTAATTTTTGTTTCGTTGTAGATAAAACTTAGATCCAACTAATTTAAGTTGAAAAAAACATTATATCATTCTTGGAATTAAGTGTGGTCTAACATATCAACACAGTGAAGGTGGTAGGTAGAGATATTTGTAAGTAAGTGTAGTGTGATTGAATACGTATCTCGAATGTAGTATTTTATATATGCCAATTTGGTGTAGTTTGACTATTGCGAGTTCCCGTATTAAAAGCCAATCAGTCACCGTTCATTTAATATTTTGAATCAAATAGCTGAGATGCTATTCTTAAGTTAATAAACTTATTTTCAATGTTTTTATAATTGAACCATAATTGAATCGTTCCAATCGAATTAAACTAAATTTTATTAAAATAAAAAAATATTTATAATATATAGCACAAATAACATAATAAAATCTACTAATAATTAGATATAACATAAAATAATGTTAAAATATTAATATTTATTTAAAATAATGATAATAGATAGATTATTATTATATATTTATTTTTATATATACTGATGTCATATTACTTTATTTTACTTCTAATCACTCTTAACTTTCTTTGTATGTTATTATTTTTTATTTTTCCTAGCAATTCTTGGCTTATATCTATTTTGTCTCTCCATTTTTATTTTCCCTAATGTACTTTTCATTTTATTTCTTTCATTTTTACGATATTTTTTGTCGTGATTTGAGTTGAAATTTTTTTAAAATTATTTATTATATTTTCAAAATTCTAATGCTTGCCAAAAATCATGACGATTAATATATAATTATTCATAAAATACTAATAATACTATATTAATTATATTAATTCAAATTATTATTAACTTTCCTTTTATTTTACTTAGAACTATTTTATTTTCACTTCTTTCTTTTTTTTATTATTTATTTTCCTTATTTACTCTCCTCTTATTTATTTCATGTTTTCAATTTTTTTTGCCATTTTTAATCTTTACCTAAAAATTATGTTGATTGATATTATTATTATTTAAATAATTTTCTATTAATGAAAGCTAAATAAAATAATTTCCTGATATTTTTATATTAATTATTTTAATTCATATTATTGTTAAATTTTCTATTATTTTATTTAGTTTTGATTTATTCTCATGTCTTTTCTTTCTAAATTTTCCATTTCTTCTCCTTATTCATTTTCCTGCCACATGTATTATTATTTCCAAATTTGTTTTTGCTAATTATTTTCCATTTATAATATTTTCCTTCCATTTTTTATAATAATTTTTATTTTGATTGTATTTTTTTCTAATTCAACATCATATATTTTGTAATTCGTTCATCGGTTTTTTATGGTTTGATTTAGTCCGAAAGCAATTTCATTTTGGACCAAAATCGAACCAAACCAAGCGTGGATTATTATTGAACGGATTGGATCGGTTCGATTTTAATAATATTGCTTATTTCATAACCGGCAGTATCTTAATGCAATTCTTGATATGTTTAATTAAATTTAAAGGTGCACATTTTTTTGAGGAAACAATCATAAGATATTAATTAATATTTTGAGTTAATTCTACTTTTATCTCTTAAATCATAGCAAATTTTAACTTCACCCCTAATTACTCACCTTTTAAATGTTTCATCTTAAATCCAAATGACTGAAGTACATTTTTTATTATGCATTTACTTATCATTGTTTAATATTATCTATTTTAAAAAAAAAATCAAATGAGACCGTGAAGAAAACGAGGTAAGGTATGAGTCTCATTTGATTTTTGTATCTTGCTAAACTAAATTGATAAAATTACTTAAAGTTAAAAGACGTACGTATATATGAAATTAACTTCGCATTCTTTTTTTTCTCCGGATGCTGCTTCACTTTCAATTTCGGGGGGTGCATAATTTTTTTCTCTTCACGCGATAGCGATATATATATATATATATGCCTTATTAGTGACATTTATAATTAGGGTGATTGTCTTGTTGAAATGCTTTGAAAGAGAACGAATAAAAGCATTTTCAGGAATAAATAATTGATTAGTTTATGTTTAATCATGTTTAAAAGTTTACAAATATAAATTATTTATTTATCAATATATTTCAATCATTTTAAGATAGAGTATATTTTTCCTAATGTATGATCAATTATTTTTATTGCCGGATCAGAAAATAATTGGAAATAGAAAGTTGTGTTGGATTAACAAATAAAATAATGACAAAAGTAGAAAGTTCGTTATCATTATTAGAAAAAAAACATACCATCATAAATTTCAAACTTAATTAAGTCCTTTTATCGTCACATGCTCTTTTTTTCTTCAAGGCACATAACAAATTATTTTAGTATATTTCCTACAAAATAAACACAAACTAAATCTCACATTTGAACCGGGCAATTCAAGTCGAGAAGAAGAGCACGAGGAGGTTGATAAGATCAAACGATATTAGCTAGAAAATAATTAAAGCAATGATCTTGAAAAAAAGAGCTTGTAGAAATTTTTTTGTGATTATGCGAAATTAATTGACATCAACGCTCAACCAGTTGAGGGTCTTTGGTTGTGATTATCATATTTTTTTATTTCAAATCTCGCAAGAAACGCTTGAAAATTTAAATTTATCTTTAATGAAACTTATTTTAATTCGACACTTTGAATTTTATCGGTCGTATAAGTTTCTCGATTAGTTACTATCATATATAAATTTTGATGTAGTGTGATAATATATGTCTTCTCTACTTTGTAACATTCTATTTTTATTGAAGTTTTGTATTTTTTTGTTAGGATATTGTTTTATAGCTTATTTTAATAGAAATATATTTCTTATTTCATTATAATTATATTTTCTATTACCAGTTAGGATTTAAAAATAATTGAAGTAACTACGACCATCATTTACATTCTAAATAGAGCAACTTTTATCGTGGACTCTCGTTATGCTTAGGGGCATCTACCCTTCCCTCCCCTAACTTTTCAGTATATATATATATACGATCAATAAATAATATAAATATTAAGAAAATAGTATAATTATTTAATTGCTCATGTGAATAGATGATTTGATTAACATCTTGAGATCTCGAGTTTAATTTTTATTATTGTATTTTTATTAATAATATGCTTTTATATATTTCACCCTCTTAAATTTTAATAATATATTTTTATATATTTTGATTTTTCTAACTTTTCATCGTGCGTCCAAGGACTATATAAATTAAATATTTAATGAGAAGTAGGATATATTTTCTATTTTTTTAATTATTGGATATAAAATTGGTAGTTAAAAATATAAATTTTAAATAAATTATTTATTTCTGATTAAATGTATCTGATCTAACGATTTATAAAATAAGAGATACGGTGTACTCTACTTAAGTTAAAGGGAACTCCATTTTCCTCTCTCAAACTATAGCATATATACCAATATAACCCTTGAACTATATATTATCTATTTTGCACCCTTAAACTTTTGGAATAGTGATATTTAACCCCAAAAAATAAATATCATTATGTTTTATGTTATTTTTATTTTTCTAGATTATTGAATTACTATTTTAACCACGTTAAATTATTATTTTTAGATTTTTTATCTAATAATATAAATTTTCTCATAATTCTAAATATATTTAAGATCCAATTTTAATTTTTCTATTTTTTAAGTATTATTGTTTACTTCAATTTTTTTACGGCTTCAATTTTATTTTTTAATCCAATTGCAAAAAAAATTATATTCTTTAATAAGACTAAGATTATTTGTCTTTGATCAATTAATCTAAGAAGGATAAAATAAATAATAATAATAATTTAAAAAATAAATAAAATGATAGAAAGAATGTCAAATTGTATTTTTGGAGTTAAATATCGCTATTAAGTAAGTTTAAGGGTGCTAAGTAGATAATAATATAGTTGAGGAGTTATATTGATAGATATGTCATTGTTTAAGGGAGGAAATTGAAAATAATCCTAAGTTAAATGCATATTCATTAAATTCGTATTTGATTATTTAGATTTGAATAAAAATTTTAAATTAAACAATGAGCACTATGATAGTGGTGAAATTAATTGCTCGCAAGGTGAGGCCCAACCTTGAGCCGAATTGCTTCTCCGAGCACGGAACTTTGAAGAACGGGGCCACAAAGAACATTTCTGTTGGAATTGTGGCCACAAGTTATTTCCAAATAAAATACTTGGAAAACGATCACAATATAATTTTAATTGATTGACAAATCAAAATATCCCATTGAATTGCATGATTGTAAAGTTCAATTGTTTTAGTCAATCACATAGAATCCACAATATGAGAAAAGTCTACCCACTTGCACAATCCATGAACTCAATGCATGACTAATGAATATGAGTGTAATGATCCTCAACTTTCATCTATTTTTTATTAAAATTATTATTTAAAAAAAGTGCTCTGGATGAAAATATTTTAATTAAAATAGTTGATTAACGAGAAAATACTTGTTATTGATTAAAAAATAAGTTAAATTTAGAAAATGAATTACTGTTTTCTTTCCTCCCACAAAGCCTCACTTTGTTGTTTTATTTCTAAGAACATTTTCGTATCTTAATATCATGTATACCAAACACCATTAAATTATTATTTTTTAATTCATTAAAAATCCATTTGCCATGGCAGCTGCAGGCTTTCATCAGGTATGTAACTAGTCCACATTTTGGTCAGTAAATTAATATTCCATCGAACATGCATGTCACTAGGGCGGAGCTAGGGGGGTTCCATGGGTGCACGTGCACCCACTGAATTTTTTTATAAGTATTATGTAGTGGTATTATGCACCCATATTTTTGCTTTCGTTTAGTGGTTAGTGCACCTAAGGGCTTAAGAGATATTGCAGATTCGATTCTTGCCAATGTAATATTTTGTGTTAATAATAATTTTATCAACTCACGTTCGACTCTATGAATAAGATTGGTTAAGCATATATAATAGATAGGGCTTACTTGAAAGCTATTTGCTGCTTTCGATCCCCTTCATGAGGAGCCGAATGTAGATGATTTGCAAGAAGAGCAATATACCCAAAACAAAGCAACAAATGATGGAAGGGTCGTCCAGTACTCCTGAGGAAAAATTAATGTGTTGAATTCAATTATAAACTATATTATTATATTTTTTCTTCAAGTTTAATATTTTCTTTGTCTCATATGAAAATTTATTGTATATTTTAGTTTTAACACAATTTCAATTTTTTTATTTTAAGATGAGTATATAAACAATCAATTTAAATAAAATGTTATTTATTTTAATACTAATGATATATATTAAATGTTATTTTTGTTTGTTCTCATATAATTAAAAATAGTGTATATCACGAGAAATAGTGTTACTCAACATCGAAAATCACTAACGATCATTTTTTTATATTTTTTTAGTTGTAATAATATATGCAAAAATCTTCATGATAAATATAATTATTTTTATTTCCTTACTGCAACATTGAATGATTATCAATCACAGTAAAGAATTTCTAACGAGCAAAAGATATCGAATAAGAGAAAGAAAATCATTTGTAGAATATATTTCTCACAACTTTGCTTCACTTGTTTATTCATACTACGAGTTGTGCTTCACCCATTTATCCATACTATAAAGTGCACTCATTGATAATGGTTCTTGGCTCCGCCACTGCATGTCACCTCGTTTAGAGGATAAAATGTTAGTCATAGGACAACCAAAAAAGAGAGCTTCATGTAGGTTTTGTATTGTACTAAATCAATTAAGAGGTTATTTGCCTGAGTTTATAAGGCAATTTGATCAATCTATATAGTTATGAATATTTTTAAAATTATGTTTAAGTTCTTGGGGGAGGGCAAGAGCTCCTCCATTTTTCTTTTAAATCTAAATGGTTATGAATATTTTTAAATATATATATTTATTTATTTATAATAAAAGATAATTTTAAGTTATGTTATTTTAATTTTTAATTAATTTAATGTATTCATATAATGATTTTATCACACTACAAAAAAAATGTGAAATTATGACGGTCTAATATCAATCATAATTTTCAACAGAATTTTGTGACTCAATTATTTTTCCTCATAATTTTTGACGGACTACCAGTCCATCAAAAATTGTGACAGACATAAAGTCCATCAGAAATTGTGACAAATATAAAGTCAGTTAGAATTTATGACAGGCAAAAGCCGTCATAAATTCGGAGGGATAAGTTGTCCGTCAGAAATTCTTATGGATTCAAAGTTCGTCAGAAATTTTGACATGAAAAAATTTTTCACAATTTTTAACGAACTTTTAAAAATTTAAAATATCTTTCAAAAATTTAATATTAGACTATCATACCAATAGACTTAAATCTGACGATTTATTTTTTTTTGAATCATCGCTAAAAAGCCTACTTAACAAAACTACTAAGTAGACTCCCCAATCTCGACAGAAAATGTTATCAACGTATCAATCTAGCATGCAAAAATGCTAACTAATGTATATTATGATATATGTAATTATCTTAACAGTTCAAATTATAAAAAATGTATATGTACAAGATTGGACAATTTTATTCAACTTATATTTTCTTTTGTTTCATCCCATTTTTCTCAGCGTAGTTTCGTCATTGAGGGTTAAAAATAATTCAAAAGCATTTTTATTCAAATAATGCATCTTTATATTAATTACTATTATCAGTATTTTTATTTTAATTTTAATTTTAAAATCAACTTCAACATTTGAAATATTTATTAATATTAGAATTTATGTTAAAACGGGCAAGTCTAGAGGAGGTTGGTAGCAATGTTTGTTTTTGTTTCCTTTATTTACCAATTTTCCTTTTCAAAGGCTCGATAAGTCAAGTAAAATAATTAATTACAACAACATGACTAATTATAAAATTTATGTTGATATACTTTGATTTTTTGCGATCCGTCACTATCTTGTTCACGTTAAAAAAATTGTCACACTAAAAATTTGTATGTCATCTTTAATTATTTATCGATTTTACTTTACCCTATTTCATATATATATGTATATATATACCTATATATATATATTATATATATATATATATATATATATATAAGGTGGAGGGTCGTCCCTCAATTCTCTAACTTTTCGAGTATAAAATATATATACATATATCAGTGGCGGAGTCCGAACTGTTATCGAGGAGGTGCACAATTGCTTGTGTACTTATTTATATAACTACATATTTTTTTAAACATTAATCTATATTTTTAATTATAATTTTTAATAATTTATTTGTACGGTATAATATTATTGGAGATATTTGCATTAATTTTACTTCTTATTTTAACCATTAAAAATAGAAAGAAAAAAGAGTGAGAACATTTAAAAATATGGATATGATATTATAACACTAATTCGTAATTAAATAAAATAATAATGAAATAAAAAATAATAATATTCATATATATTTTCATAAAAATTATACCTATATGCGTGTGATAAAATAATAAGTAAATATACATGATATAGTAATAGACTAATAATTATATATATATATATATTACTTTTAGCAAATTAATAAATTTTAATATAATATAAATAAATTATATTTGTTGAAATAATATAAGCTAATATTTGAGTAAAGGTAAAGAATAAATAATAAGAAAATAGAAGTATGAATGTAATAAAATAAATAAGTATATTATCATGCTACAATTATAGACTAATAAAGAGAAAGGTATATTCTAATGTATATAAATAAACCTGTTAATGAATAAATAAATATTAATATAATATAAATTATATTTTATGTAAGAGTATATTAAATAATATTGTGTAAAAGTAAATAATAAATAATGAGAAAGTAAAAATGGAATAGATAAAGTAAGTTCAGAGAAAATAAAAGTGAAAAATAAAGAGTAAAGGGGAGTTGCACCAAGGACCTACACTTCAAAATCATGCACCCTTTCCATTAGGACAAGCAATCAAACTTAATTTGAAACTAGTAAAGGAATTATTCAATTGAGTGCAGGGGTGCAACTGAACCCCTCTTGCACCCTCTCCGCCCCTAACATATATATAATTAAAATTAATAAATAAAATAATTATTAAAAAATAATATAATTATTTAGATATTTAAGTGGATAAATAAATTTAATTTATATTTAAAAGTCTTGAATTTAAATTTTATTATATTTTTTTATTATTTTGACATCTCTCATTTTTTAATATTTTACTTATATATATTTTGATCTCTCATAACTTTTATTTTTTTGGTCCGTCTTTATATATAAATATATATACAGGATGATACTGCTGCAAGCATTTGGTACTTCTTATAGAATTTTTTTTTATAAGAACATGAACTATAGTTATCGGAAAAGAATATATCCAGAAGAAGAACATGAATTATGGTTATTAGAAAAGAATATATCAAGAAGAAGAAGAAGACTCCATTAAAACTCACCTCCCTGTTTCCATAGCTATAAAGCATAAACAAGTAGCTCACTGATATGGAGATGTGGCACAGGCCATCGAGAGACCCATTTCACGTTGACTCTCTCTCTCTCTCTCCTCTCTCTCTCTCTCTCTCTCTCTCTCTCTCTCACTCTCTCTCAATAGTGAATATTGTCTCACATGTCGGCCACAAACAATTTCTAACCTCGAAAGTCCGCTATCCAGAATGGATTGGCATCCAAAATGTACGTAGATGGATGGTTGTGGTCAAAACCAAGGTGCTAAATATTTATAATTTTTTGAAACATCACACTTTTTAATATTTAATAATTGACGTATGATATAAATTTTAATAAAATATATTTAACTTTTATATTATATATTTAAATCATTAATATTAAATTAGTAGTACTTCACATTTATAGCTATTCAATTTGAAGGAGGAAACTTATCTCAAGATGATGACCGCGTGAAAAAAAGTGGCCTGCAATTATGTCGCTCGTAGGTGGAGGCTTTATCAGTTTATCTTGACGTAACTTTGACATTCAAAAGTAAATTGAGTAAACAGAGAAAGGCCACAATTATATTGAATTTTGAAAATGTCCTTGCTAATTTTAAACATAATCTTAATTTGAATTATTGACAAAAAGATTCAAATGTAACAACCTCAATTTTTTCGAAAAGAAAAATATAAAAGGATCAAAGGAAAGATGTGTTAGGGTTAGAAAGATGATATGTACGAGTCCAAATTAAATTATTATTTTAATATTTTTAGTTATATCTATATTATTTCTAAAAACTATGATTTGATGTAAACTTTATCTTAAAAATGATTTTTTTAAGACTCAAACACTCATCTATTCTCATAATTGTGTCTTCTTATCTCTCTCCTTCTCTCCTTGTGAGGATTAAAGGAGAAGAGAATGAGTACCAACAACACTCAAGAGAAGAAGAGGATATGTCGCGAGGAACAAACGAGGAGATCGAACACGAAGTTAAATCACTTAGAAATTAAGGTATGTAAACAGACGATCAACCTTAGAATATTGCATGTATGCATGATTAAAATAAGAGAGATGGATAACTGTGTTACTCCTGTGTTAAAATAATAATTTGTATATTATATTGTTAAACATAATATAATTGGACTATTTTTAGGATGGACGGAGATGAGAAGACGGCGCCGATGAAAACCATAACCCTAACATGGACCATGTTGTATCTTATAAACACAAAATACATATTGTGTTAATTGATAAATCGATATCGGACGTGAGCATATCGCCTCAAAAATGGATGCATAAGCAAAACGAGTCGTGTTGATATTTGACGCGGACCATGTTGCCATATTTCACGACTTAAATATTTTTTTAATAAAACATGGACTGTGTTAATATCCGATGCGGATTGTGTTATATTTTCCATGACTTGAATATTGTTTGATAAACCCTCACGTGGTTTGTGTCGATATCCAACGCGGGTCACGTCATGCCTGGTAAAATATGATGAAATTAAGTAAACTTGTATTATAATGATTGTTAAACCCTAATAATTGATTTCTTAAGTTATTGTGATGCCTTAGGATCATTAGAAGATAACATAGTTGAGTAGAGTGTCCACTGATAATAGGATTAAAAAGTATTATTGTTTTGTTATTGAACTTATCGGATGAAGAGCAGGGCCCTGCCGACTGCGAGATTTGTCACTACTATAGGATTTATTCCTTACTGCAGAATTAATCCTGACTGCGGAGTTTACCTTGACTGGTTAGTTAGTCAGACTTGTGGCAGGACAACATATATCTTCAATGCACCTAGTAAAAGCTTAGTTTGACGGAATTAGGACAAGATAAATAGAAAAAAAAATAATGATATCCTAAGTTAAGATTGAGCTTGAGCATATTGGATATACATCATGAATGTCATGGTGTAATTGATGTTCTAGCCACTCACGACACTAAAAAGAATAATGAATAAAAAATAAATTAACGGGCATGGACATATTGAACTTTGAACTCTAAAATTATTGTGCATCATATGATGCAACTAATGTTCTCATCATTCTCGAATTGAAGTCACATAATAAAAGAAAAAAATAAAACTATTGATTATATATATCCTTATTTTAATATACATATATGTCTTTCTCAATTGATTGTTATTGTTACATATTGAACTTTATCTCTCATGGAAGAATTGTCTTTCTTACTTTAGATCATGCAGGCAAAATAGATAGTTAATGGCGCATAAGTAGCATAATGGTGTTTGTGACGAGGTAACTTGCACATGACATAAGTCCTGATTATGGCTATAATATTGCCTTTTGCAATGACTTGTTTGTCATGTGGCCAATTAATTGGTCAAATATCAGGTCAAGATGTAAGTTCGTAGTCTCTCCATGAGAAAAATTCTACCACGTGGCAAGATGTGTTTTTGGGAGCATTACAATAAGATATCATAGCCTAAAGGAAGATACTTCTAAGTCATCAAATGAATGTTAAGTAAGGTATGGTTAGATGTTTAAATAGGTGGAAGATCGGTGTTGATATATGAATGACATATGGATTATAGGATATAAGGTTTCTTGTGATATTGATATTCAATGCATTGAAAGATTATCTAAGGTTCTTAAGTTGTAGGCGATCTGAATTTATTTTAAATGATGGGAAATAAATTTGGATTAATTTTAAACATTTGAAATATGATCAATTGTCAAAGAAAAATGATGAAAGATTTAATTTTAGAGAATCATGATTTATTAATATGATGTTGTCTTAGGGATAATATAAATCAAGAAAGTTTTAAGATGATGTATGTAGGATGAAAATTATAAGCCAAGTCATATGATTAAATAGTGATAGCATGATCAAAGAATTATTGGATTATTTTGATATTGATGAATTATATTGAAAGTCTAAATGTCATGCTTAAGTTTGAGGATGAATTTAGTTTTAAGAAGGTTATAATGTAACAATCTCAATTTTTTTTGAAAAAAATATAACATAATAAAAGGAAAGATGAGATATAATTAAGATTAGGAATAAGATATGTATGAGTCCAAATCAAATTATTATTTTAATATTTTAATATTCTTAATCATATCCAAACTTATTTTTAAAAGTTATGATTTTGTAAAAACTCTATCTAGAGGTAGTTTTTTTCCTTCCTTGTAAATATGATTCAAGGTCTCCTCTATTCTCATAATGTTTCCCTCTTATTTCTCTCTCCTTCTCTCCCCCTAAGGATTATAGGAGAAGAGGACAAGTACAACAATTCTCAAGAGAGGAAGAGGACTTGTCTCGGGGAAGAAATTTGGAGTTCGAACACGAATTAGGGAAGAAGAAGTTAGATCACCTAGAAATTTAGGTATGTAAATAAAGGATCAACCTTTGGATATTGCATATAGGTATGATTAAAATAAGAGAGATAGATAACGATGTTGTTGAATCTAGGATCCCGAGAGTGTTTTGAATGATCACAAATTTGTAAGTGAACTCATCCTGTACTGATGAACTTGTTGAGTTGATTTCTGTAACAGGATATGTCAAGTTCAGTAGCATGAATGGTCGACCTGAGTTGAAGGAATGGATGACTTGTGCACACATAATATATATCAGAAGAACCACATGTTTGCAGTGGGCGTCCTAAGTATATGAAGTGGTCGACCAGCATCAGAGGGAAAATACATGTGATGAGGAGCAGAAGCATAAACGGTCGACCAAAGATGTAAAGAGTGTGACCGATAATGGAGGAGTATACATGTAGAAGAGGGGATCAGAGGATGACCGGTCGACCAAAGATGAAGGAGGAGCGACCGGATGTAAAAGACTTAAATGAGGAGGTCGCCCGATGTTGAAGAATGGGCGACCCCAAGACAAACACCTTCTAATCCAAGGTTGAGGAGTGGTCGTCCGAAGGGCTCGAGAGGAGACAATGGACGACCGGAAGACTGCCAGACTGAAGGTGGACGTCCAGAGGGCTCAGGGTGGAGACAGTGGACGACCAGAGTAGAAGGCAGCGGAGGAGTGGTCGACCGCAGGTTGAGTGCGGGCGACCGGATGACATCA